>JAQGBJ010002850.1:0-14787 GCA_034698345.1 Sphaeridia pumilis
CGTACCGAATTGCTCTCATCAGCAAATGTGATGATGGAAAATTGGTGTAGCAACTTCAAAGCCTTCTCAACGTCTTCCGGCTTGGGCTTGAAGCGCGGTTGGAGAAACGTGGTAACTTCAGAACATTGGCAGTATAAATATACCAACAAATCAACCAGGATGAATTCTGGCGCCACATACGACATCACGGCAAAGAGAAATGCTGCAAGTCGGCCATTGTGAAACTTCGACATGAGTTCAAAGTCAGCTTGGAGTTGCTTTAATATTGAATCTCTATTAGTACAACCGGCAGACGCGCCAACAGCGAAGGGTTGCAGAACTTCGACGTGGAACACTGGAGAATTGGTATCCAACAGGATCCTCGTGGTAACTACAACGGTTGGCGGTTTTAAATTCTCTGTAACCAACAAGTCCTCCGCTGGCAAATACGCAACGAGGTTATAGACGTCCTTAAGGACGCTATTGGGGTCGAAGTCTAGGGCCACAGCACCGTCGAAGATCAGCACTGTTGGGTGGACCAGAACGTGGCGGTAGAGCCAAGTTAGTAGAATCGTCATGGGTTCGTTGTCTGGAAATGGATCTTGGTTCTGGAGTCTCTTGATTGTTTTGTGAAGCAAACGGAAGTCTTGTTCGAGCGATTCGATGGTATCAGCCTTGATGCGTATGCGGTTAACAAAGCTTGATCTTTCGCCGTTGACGTATATTTGAGCACAGGTGGATTTGCCGAAATTCGCGGGTCCGTGGATAACGAATAGTTTTTGTTTGTTTTCCTGGCTTGGAGAATGGAAACATTTTTTGAAGTCGCTGAGGCCTTGCACATGATGCTGTCGAAGTACTTGTGGAATTAAATTGTTGAAGTGGGCGGGGAAGGTCCCAACACGAACAATCTGGAGAACAGAAACAGTACGTTCAGATTTACTGGAATAAAGTGTATAATGAGCGGGAAAAATTAGTTTTTTCGTACCTTTTCTTTAGATTCTTGGTGCAAGAAATATTTGTTGAAACTGTTTGTGATATTGGCAGTGTTTTTACTTTGGTCGATGTTAACTGGTCCATCGATATTCACCCTTGCGTTATCTTGAGTATGGATTCCGATATTTTTGGAAGCCATTTTCAGTCACAATTTCCCTAGTTTTAGCCGCAAAAACTGAACTTTTTGTAAACGAAAGCTGCGCTTTGAAGTTATCACATTTTGGCGCTACTGACTGAAATCAGCGGATGCGCAGGTGTCTGTTAATTTGATGTGAAGTTTACCAACAATGCGGTATTAAACAAACGAAACTACAGGAAACTACAGCTGGTTTTTGAATATGTCTCAAAATTACTCTGAAGAGATATCAAGACCAAGACTGGCTCTTACTATGTTGCTTACTAGCTTACTAGATTGCTCACTCAGAAGAGAATATTTGCAAAATATTCCTCAAGTTAGAGCCCATACTGAACCACACTGTTGCGGTCAAGGTCTGATGACATCAGCGTTAGACGCTTGAAGCTGTGAGTAAGATTTTAAAATCATCTTTTCCCTTTGCTATGCAGTCTGCAGTCGTAAGAAACAAATAAAATACATGCTGAACAGTGGCAGACAAGAAATATAATATTACTGCTTTACTGCTCCACAACTAACTTCCCCAACGACTCGAGTTCTTGCTGAAGCCAACACCATTTAGAAAACATTACACTTCTTTTTGCAGACTCGGAACGATACACTGTAATCAACGTAGATTCTACAATCTTTCTAGCTTCATCCAAATGCGTCTCAGGATTCTTCATCAACGCTGTTGCAAGGTCCATCATGTACTTGATTGATCGAAAATGGTGCCGCCCAGCAGACCTGGTACTGTCTTGAACAATTTCCCGAAGTGCTTCCAAATTGTCTTCTGAACTTTGAACCTTGGAACTGGTCTTTTTGGCGGTGATAATACTTTTGATCTGTAGTCGAAGTCCGGTCCACTCAGAGGGAACATCTCCCATTGCAGATTCGTACAGGTATTGCTCGTCTTGGATGCCCAAAACTGTCCCACTTGTAACATACGCCAGGAAATATTTCATAGCCCGAGGGTTGTTGGAATCGCTGTAAACTTCTGAACCTTGCTTGTAGAAGTACTCAAAGACTTTTTCTGACTTCCCATTGTCGCCAGTTTTTGCAAGTATCAAACCCCAAAGAAACTGACATTTGAGCAGGTAGTGGTTGGTATAAGTGAAAGTATTTTGCATTGCGTCTAATAGAGGTTCCACTAGTTCTAATGCTTCTTTATAGGACTCTTGCATCCACAAAATTTTGGCTTCGTAGAAGCGCAATATTAAAAAATGGGGATGGTCTTCAATTTCATCGACAATGTTCAGATAGCTGAGTTTTGACCCAAAATCTTTCTTGGATTCGTTGAAACAATCCATAGCTTTCTTGTATTCGCCGTAGAGAGTCAAGATTTTGGCCTTCCTTGCTATGGCTTTGACAAATCGAACAGTGGTCACTCCGAAGAGTTGACGAAGTACTGCGATCACATGGTCGATTTTTTCGAGGGCCTGTTCAAAGTTTCCATCGTAAGCCTCGATTTTCGATAGGGCGTACTCGAAGACTACCGTGTGAGGACTATTTCGCCCAATGTGCCGAGCTGATCTGTCTATCGCCGATTGAATAACTTGTCGAGCTTCGAGATAATTCCCTTGGGATGTTAACACTGAACTTTCGATGTACTCAGAAGGCAAGGCAGAGTAGCTGAAACCCCAACAGGCAAACTTGTCATCGATGGATGAAATCACCTCCAAGGCCCGCAAATAATGACCGAGCTTCAAGTGACATTCGGCCAAATGGAGCGTATGGATCAGATTGATCGGACTTGTGGTACCCGGAAGAAACACTCGGAATCCATCGTACTTCTTCATAGCTAAGTCGTAGTCTCCAGTAGACACTAAGGTCATCAAGGATGAAGATGTTAAAGGTTTCATGAAGTTTCCCAACAGTATTCGAATCAGATGAAATTCTTCTCCAACGGTAGACTTGATCTTATCAACAAACTTGTCTGGTAGAAGTGGGTTGCTTCGTCCGCGGCGCAGAAGACTGTGGCGAACGTCTAAAATCTGGGTGTATTGAGTTTCGTAGCTGTTGCCTTGGAAACCAAAAGTGATGAATTCGTTGGAGGAAGGCACTTTGAATTGTACCATGTATGGGTACAAGCTTGTAATGATCCTGTTCAAATTTCGCGCCCAATTGTCAATTTCCAAGAGGTCCATGTCGAGGATTTTCGAGCTTTCGTTCATGGTGCTCTTCCACTGCTGCGCAGACTCTGTGGGGTTACAGACTACTTCCGATATGCTCTCGACGAGGGTTTCTATCAGTATTCTGGGAAACAAAGACATTGCATTGTCTTTGTCTTTCTTCACTCCAATCTCCACTGTGCGAGGTAACTTGAGAAAACCAAATATAACTTCAACGAGTGAATACCTCTCGAGCAGTTTCAGAGCTTTTGCGACATCATATTTGGTTTTGGAGCTGCCGAGCAGGTTACGAATCGGTCGACATTGGCAGCAAATAAATATGAGGAAATTCACAGAAACTTTGGCAGGTTCCATCAGAGCAGCTACTGCGAAGCAAACTGCTGACACTGTAAACATTTCTGGTTCAGATTCAGCTACTAGCTGAAAGTCTGTATAAATTTTTTGTCGAATGGTGAGGACTTCCAACGGAATTGCTTCAACTGTTGGCGGTTTCACCAACGACAGAGAGAACTTGAATGGTAGTTGCGTGTTACCCGCAGCTCTTGTCGTTATAATGACTGTAGGAGGAGGCAGCCCCCTTGCGGAAGCCCAGGAACTTCGATCTGGCAAAAACGGTAACAAGTTGTAAACTCCATCGCGAAGTGTGGTAATACGCCCAAGGTTTACTACAGGTGCTTTGTTGAAGATGAGCAGCGTGGAATTGACGAGCAGATTTCGGTAAATCCATTTGAGTATCATTGGCAGTGGAGTGTCTTGGTATTCGACAGTTGGCAAGTTTTGGAGCATGCGCATAAGCTTGTAGAGTTGGCGAAAATCGTGTTCGAGAGATTCTTGTGATTCAGCATTGATCCAAATTCGGTTGGCGAAGGTGGAGTGTGGATCGGTGAGGAATATGTGGGCGAGGGTGGACTTGCCGGTGCTGACCGGGCCTCGGATGACAATGAGCGGCTGAAGGTCAGTAGTGGAATCATTGTTGGAAACAACATCCTTGATTTCCGAAATTTTGCGCCTGAAAACACCACTGTATTCTTCAGGTATTCGGTGTTCGACGTCGTCCGGGTAAAAACCAACAATCTGTAAATTAGAGCAGGAAAAGTGTTGACGTTACGCTACGATACAGCGCCCCACCACGACATGCGCAGAAACTATTAAATGTAATTATGCACCTTGTCGAAGGAATTTGACCGAACTGTAACGTTTTTGTAACTGTTTTTGAACTTTTTGATAATGTTACTTTGGTCAATACTGATTGATCCAGAAACTCGCAGAGATTCGGCATGGATTCCTGTTCGCGTTGTCATTCTTCTATATAGCTAACAATTTTGTTGAACAAGTAAACAAAAGCATGGACACTACCTCTTGAAAATATTTTATAGTGTTCTGAATGTGGATGATTGAAACTAGCTCAGCTGAAATGCAGTTATTGACGTGTAGCTGTCGTGAATTTAAAATTCTGGTTGACCGGCTTGCGGTTTGGAACCATTCTGAAGTCAGACCTCAAGCCCAAGTTTTAGGATTACGACACGAGGAAAGAACGATCGCTTCCTCAAATTCGCTTTGAAGCTGCAAATTAACAAGGTATGAGATGAATAATGGAACAAATGTTGCTTGAGAACAATAACAAAAATCTGAAAGTTTACTCAGCAGTCTTTGAAACTACGTATGATCTGGAAGATATGAGAAATATTAAAAAAAGCTTAGAAACAACTTTCTTTCTTGCAAACTCAAAAGATTTGGCGGTTACATGGTTAAAGCTGGTGATCAGCAGAAGTGTCCAGTCTGAAAGCTCCTTTAAGAAAATGAAAACAGTTGAAATTACATTGCAAGTTCTAGCAAATGTACACTCAATAGCTAGCTTACCTCTGTCGAAGGTTATTCCGGTTTTAAATTCCTTGAGCTTTCTGCAAAAGTCAATTTTGAGAGTTTCTTCAGCCTGAATGACTTGATCCTGGTCGAATTGTCCATCGGAAGCAAAACGTACGGTGTCGAACAATTCCAAAGCCCGCTTTTCGTCTCCAAAAATACCATACACAATTGCCAAATTTAATTTTGCCTGGGTCACCCGAGGATGGTCTTCATCATGCACATGTCCGATTGTTGCGATGCTGTTTTGACATAAGGTGAATATTTCAGCCGATGACTCGACCGCCTCGTGACCTTTGATTTTCAAAATGTCGAGCGCGAGAAAGGCGTTTAGTTCAGCGACATCTGGTTCGAGACACTTTGCGTTCTTGGAAATCAACCGCCAGTGCAACAAATCCAAGGTTATCTGACGAGCACGGGCAAAGTTATCCTGTCCACCCCGATGAGCCAATGCAGTGGCTTCAATGTAGCGCATTTTTGGGCACATAAAATGTCCTTCCGGAAGAATCAACTCGATAAAGACCAACGCTTCTAAACATTCGGAAAATTTCTTTAGTTTCAGCAGCACTCACGCTTTTAAAATTGTCCACGTCAAACGAACTAAGCTAGTGCGCTCGAAATTAAGGACGCCGTGCTTTATGTAGATGCTCATGGAAGCTACCAGCTCGGATGCTTCTTTGAAGTAGTCCGCTTTGTTGCTGTTCAGGAGCGCTTCAGCAAGATCCGCTTTGTAGCTTAAGGTTCGAAGGTGGAACGGCCCCAGGGCTGCGGTGCTTCCTTCGACGACGGCTCTCAAGTCTGAGGCCGCATCGTGTGACACCTTCGTGTTTCTTGATCGCGGCGAGGATGTACTTCGCTTGGATGCGGAGTTTGACAGACTCGGTGGTATCCAGCACCGCTCTTACTAGTCTCTCAGCTTTCGATACGTTCCGAGTGTGAATTAAAACCTCGGCGAGAGCCAATGACAGCTTCATGACCCGAGGGTTGGAGATCCCCCCATAGATGGCAGTAGCATCTTGAACCAGGTTTCGCAGCAGCCTTTTGGACTTTCGAAACTCTCCGGAATTCTTCAAAACTTGGGCTTGCAAAAGCCGGCATTTGAGCAGGTAGTGGTTAGTAGGGCTGAGATTGATGGTCATTTGCTTCAAAACAGCTCCTAGTTTACTCAGCGCATCCCCGCTTTGATCATGGGATCCCAGCTTGACCTGGTAGTAGCGCAAAATCAAGCAGTTTGGATGGTCATCAGCTTTGCCTTCGAAGTTGAGATAGTGACTTTTGGCTGTTCTTTACCTATTCACCTACATTAAAAATAGCAAGGCTATAAATCACCTTCGCAAGCAACCGCCGAAGGCGGTTGCTTGCTTATATAGGAGCGAGATAGCTTGGTTTTTCATTGCTAATGCATACGTGTAGGTGAGATAAGATTTTCACTCGTTTAAATGCATGCAGGTTGTTTGTGGTGAAAAACGTTGCTATGGGTATTTGTGAACAATTGAATTGTAAACAAGAAAGCGAATCCGGGAAATCTGCTTCACCTGGCTCAACGCGTTCTACCAGAAGGAGGGGAAAATCGCCGGTCCTGGAGTCACCGTCGAAATTGACGAAACTAAATTTGGCAAACGCAAGAATAACAGAGGTGAGTATCTTGTTTTGGTTGTCAAATTAGCGGTTTTGGGTGTTTAAAAGGGGTTTAAGTGGGTTAGGTCAAAGGTCAAATCTATGTGATTCCTATCACGTTAGGTTAGGTTAGGTTTGTGTCCTTGGTGTTTGACGGGGATGGGTTATTGACGGGTCAGGTCAAAGGTCATTCTTTTGGTTACTAACTTGCTTTTTTAATTTGTAGGTCAACTAGTGGATAGCAAGTGGGTCTGTGGCATGGTTCACAACCCCAGTCACCGGGATGACCTGATTCGGCACAACGGCTAACACTAGTCATTTATTTACGTTACCATTAGCCAAAATTCGGAATTCACCTACACACTTCAATTTGTGCAACCATTACCATAGCAACACATTCAGAATTCAATAAACCGCCGCTACTTTTTATGCCGCATGCTGTTTCCTATGTAGGTGAATAGGTAAAAAATATCCGGAAATATAATATTCGTGAAAGAGCAGGCAGGCACTTACGTTTATAATACAATTTATACACGTATGCACCATCAGCCTTGCAGGGGAGAAGAAGAGAAAGCAGAAATTCTAGCGGCAGAAAGACATAAGGAATTTGTCAAATTTTACGGCTTTCATCGGGATGCTGGGAAAAGCTTGCGTGCATATGAATGCATGCATAAAAGTGGCTATGATGGTTGGTGGTATCTATGCGGCTCTTGGGCTGTTTACCTGCTGATTGGCACACGCACCTCCTTCAAATGAAAGTCTTGTTAGGTAACACTGAAATGAGGTTTGCGCATGGATTTGACAAATTTATATTCCTACAAAAGCTTTTTGAAGCTCAAAAAACACCCACGACTGGGTTTGACGTCTTTCTTTTCTTCCCCTGCATATTCAATACTTTTCTCTGATATTGAAGTGATAGACGGCGCCCGTTTGAATGATGATCTATATAATTTGTTGTCCTATATTCTTGGCTCAGCTTAATATTACCTAGCATTGTTTTGTTCAAGTTCAAGCGCAGCTAATTACATATTACATCTTATATATAACGCTTCGAGGTAATTATTCGAGCAGGTTATCAAATAAGAACAAGAACACACGGATACAAAGCCAAGATTGCGTTTGCACAGCTACTGATAGCCGAACATTGTGGAAACATTAATTAAGGCAGGTGCAGGTGTGCGGTTTATGCTCAGGTGTATTTTTTCGTTGGTCTATTAAAGCTGAATATCATCGTTTGATAGTAGTGTTGTTTAGGCGGACGGTAGGAAATGAGTCTTTTGCTATTCTGTAATAAGTAAAAACTTTTATCGTTAATGTTGTTACAGCAAGAAAGAGGCAGACAGAAGGGCAGACGTCTGATGAGAGTTTGAAAAGTAATTTTTATACAGGTGGCCGCCAGACGTGGGCTGACTAAAAAATATGCATGACATACAACAAACACTACCTTGCGAAAACTCGTATCCGTGTCCAGAGATATGTGGCCCAAAGTCCAGAAGAGCCGCTTTGTTCCGACTTGGTTTCTGAATATGCAAACCTTGAAAATTGGCAAGATTGGCAACCCCCTCCCTCGCATACGGTTTTTGTATGAGTTGTTGGAGAGTCTATGCGTAAAAATGGGGTTGTTCGTTCTATTGTTATTGTGGTTGGGCTGGTGGTGGTGGGGTAGGTTTTGCAAAACTGGACGGTTTATGGCGTTCATTTAGTGTCCAGGAGTAGAGGGAAACTGTCGGCGTAACCTTGACATTAAGTGTGGTCGTAGTCGTAAGGTGTGTGCTGTTGTCGGGTTGGATTTTATAGGGGAGCCGTAAAGTTGGCGAGGTCTGGTCACGGAGTGTACGAAATAATTACAAGACCAGCAACACACAATGAGGCAAAAGCGCCATTTTGGCCATCAATTGCTTCCAACTTCTCGCTGAGCTCATCACATGTAGCCTCTGGTCATTTTGTAACCGGATTTTGTCGTTTGTGGGTGCGAGCACATGAAATATCCAGATTATTTACGGCTTTAGCAACCTCGACGACGAGTTTATACGATAACAGTTGAAATCGGGATTTAAAAGTGATAAAGAAAGTGTGTTGTTCAAACTCGCTCGTAAACTTGATAAAGACGAAGGCAATGGAAGAATTATGTGGAAGAAAGAAGAAGGTTGGTTGTGTACGCCTCTGCCTTTGGTGTGGGTTGATAGCATTTATCTTGGACTGAAATTAGACTGGAAAATATATATTAATGATACGGAGAAGTGTGTATCTTGATAGGGTTGTGTTGATGGTTCCGGACGAGTCGTGTTGGGTATCAGATTTCAAGAAGAAGCGCTGCTGATGCTGCTTCGCTGGCAGTTTGTGTTAACCCTTTGGTTGAGTCTCTGGAAAAGTTGGTTTGGTTGCTACAAAGATAGATCAGCGGGGGGATTGAACAAAGGAAATTGGAAGAGGATAAACTTGAGAAGTTGATAAGGAGGAAGAAGAAGACGAAGAAGAAGGTGGGAGAGAATACTGACTCATTAAAGAAGAGAAGGAGAAGCGTTGAGGGCAATTAATTAGTGTGAGACGCTGATTTAGTTTGTCCATTAGTTTGAGAAGGTTAATGAAAGTTTATAGGTGGATGAAAGAGCGGTGAAGTGAACCTTGAGGAAGAAGAAAGAAGAAGAAGAGTCTGAGAAGATGCTGGTTGAGCCTGAGCAGCAGGTTGTTGTTGTTGTTTTGATGGAGTCACAGTCACGGTAGACGGCAACGGATCAACTGACTTGGTTTATGGACAGAGATTCAGCGTCGAGCTTTCATTCCGCAGGAGTCGTTCTCGGCGAAAGGAAGCGCGGCGGAGAAAGAAGACGCGAAATTGCCGAATGCCGGGAAAGAAAGCGAGCCATCACACGGGAGAAGAGAGAAAGAGAGATTTTGCTTTCTCCCCTGTCCCTAGTCCCTGTTGTTAATCTTGTATAAAATTGGCGTGACATTGTGAGTGGTTGGAATCAGTCTCAAGTGTTTGTCTCCAAAGTGAAGAATCGATTCTGTCTGTCAGTCAGTCAGTGTCGTGTTAAAAAGTGGACAAGCCGCCAGCTCATTCCGCCAGCCGCCAAAATGAGGAAACCTTTGGCCAAAGTTGCAAAAACGCTTCTAACGCAGTCCAAGCCGAAAAGATGTCCCCTTCAGAGACATCAGTCAGTGTCTGCACAAGCGAGTCCGCGAATTCTGCATCCCGAAGAAGACTACGATGGGGCAGGAGGGGCACGTGGCGAAGGTGGGACAAGATTCAAGCCCATTGTCGAGCATGAAGACCACATAATTTCGTCGCCGCAAAGGACTGAAGCTTTTTCCACAAATGTCCAGGAGCTCGTGCTGAATCCCTGGAGAAATCAAGTGCTGCAGCATCCTCCCGTCTCCACCAATGTAAAAAGTAGACACGAGTCCAAACCCTATGAGGCCATTCCGTCTCCCAAAGGCCTCCCGCTAATAGGCACTTTGATCGAGTTCCTCAGAGCCGGCGGCATTTCCAATTTGCACGAGTATAACAGGAATCGACACCTTCAGTTTGGACCAATTTACAAGTAAGTCCGAGTAAATTATGAATGGCTGTCAAATATATATTGATGAATGATTCTTGGTCTACATTGATTAGTCTACATATTTTTATAGTCTACATATTTTTTGTATTTTTTTCAAGGGAAATGACGGCGGGAACAGACGCTGTTTTTGTGGGAACACCTGAGCTTTTCAAACAGGTGTATGCTAACGAAGGGCCGATGCCAAAAAGCTTTACCATGAGACCAGTCACGCAGTACAGTGAAACCAAGCCTGTTTATGGACTCTTTATCATGTGAGTATACTTTTCTTGTTCATTTATTGCCAATTTGCCAATATATATACTTTGTAGACGCAACAAGTCTTTATCATTGACACTGTCAGACGAATGTATGATTGAACTTGACTTTCATTGACAAAAGTCAAAGATTATATACTTTATATTTTTGTCCATGACCATTCCAACATTATCTCATATTTGTTATGCTTTCTTTCTATGCCCAACTGGCGCTATCATTTATGCATTGCTAGAGAATTGTGCTATGCAATAGATACTGGAAGAAATTTTGCTGGAATATTTTTTCAGAGTCAAATACAAAATTCAAGAGAAAGAAGTAATAGATTCTAGAGAAGAGAAAGAAAACAAGTCGACCATTAACGTTTCTCTGAATGGCGATTCCAATGAATTGCGCATTTTTCAGTATAGAAGCCATAGGATTTTATCGTTGGACAAAAACATGATGGGTCAGCAAAAAAATTATGCTGAGCTTTGGTACACATTGCTATAATCCCATTCTTAGAGTATTTTTATATTTTTATCAGACGAGCATAATTTTGGAATTTTCCCGGTTGCTGACAACAAGGTTGAAGATTTCGAAAGGATTTCTTTGGTCAGGATTTTTGTAGATCTTAAAGCTGAATCATGTAGAAGTTGAGTGAGTGGAAAGTGTCCATGTATTTATCCTGTCTTTAACTGTGCAAAAAAATATTGTCTACTTGTTCGTAATGTTGTTCCTGTGGTATCTGCTGACCAGCATAAAACGCAGATATTCAATGGCCTATGTTAACTGCGCCTGCAAGCCCAAGTCAAAAGAATCCGGTCTTTCTGGTGTTGGGATATGACGTAACGTTGGGATATTTACGATCTTTCTGAGGCATTAAAAGACAGGGGGCGCCAAGCCCGGGATTAAAAGTTGGTCTATAGGAAACGGGCAGGATTTTGTAGAATGTTTAACTGTTGTGAATCGATCTTTGATCAGAAGTACATGTATTTGTTACGGGAATTGAGACGATACATAATACGAGGCTTGTGTGGGTTTTGACGTTGACAAGTGGCGCCTCGAGGATGGATGCATATCGGATATGTGGTCACCGTGTGATGAAACGTTTTTGAAGTTTGTTGATGAACATATGCGTATATATGGTGGTGGTGGAAGAAGAATTGATCGATGGAGAAGCCGTCGACGATTTGACCAATGTCCATACAAGCTATAGGCTTGGAATATTTTTTGTTTTTCCCATCTAAAATTAGGTTCTTGTCCACCTGTTGTTGTCAAGCAACAGGTGCGATTAAGTGGAAAGTTGACGAGGAAGGAAAGTTGTATGATGTGCTGATTGTGTTGGTTGCAGGGATGGGGAAAAGTGGTACGAAACCCGCAAAGGTGTAAATCAAGTATTAATCAAGCCGGTGCAGACGGGAGTCATGGGCGAAATGCTGACGGCGTACGAAGGCTATTTGGAAGAATACGTGGCTTCGTGGAGTGACAAATTTCGTGAGGGCAAAGAAATAAACTTGGAAAGGGAATCTTACATGCTGGCTTATGATGGTAAGTTGTTGTTGGTTCTGACGACTGAATCTGGTTTGACGGCATTCCTAACCATGTGTCCAAGTGCGCGAATTTTTCACAAACAATTTCGATTTCACATGCCCGCAGGATTGGCGTTTGCAGCCTTCGGAGAGAACTACAGGGATGTAAGGCGTCGAGGGGATTTTCCCGCTGACAAGTTTAGCGATGCACTTATCGCCGCTGCCAGAACCACAAACCAGTTGACGGATATTCCGTTCGACTTGGGAAAGAAGCTCAACCTTAAAGTTTGGCAAGAGTTTGCTGCATCCATGGATTACATTCAAGATGCATGTAAGTATAATGAGTTGAACATGTGTCGTGAATGAACAAAGTTTTGCGGGGGGCAAATTATTTAATCGTCCCATCTGAATATATTATACAGCCTACACCATAGCTCAGCGGGCCATCCAAAAAGAAAGCTCCAAGTGTCCAATGAAAGGGTTGCAGCGAGCCGGGCTACTGCACAGGCTCCAGACAGAGACTGATTTGTCGCCAGAACTTGTGCACAATTTTGCCGCGGGCATTCTCGGAAGTGCTGATCCCGTAAGTTTCCCCAAGCTCCCTTCAAATACCGGTGACATGAAATGACAACCTTTAATTAAAAAAAACTTTTGCTGACAGTTTGCAGTAACGCTCATGTGGTATGTCGGATGTGTCGCTAGTCAACCGGAAGTACAAGAGAAGATTCGGTCAGAGATCCAACAAGTTTGTGGAGACTCTCCAGTGTCCTACCGGCATCTGGAGCACTTGCCAACGCTCAAGAATACACTGAAAGAAGCCCAAAGACTGTACCCCGTAGCTCCATTTGTTACCAGGCAGGTGGTCAAGCCGTGTGTTGTTGGAGGTTACGAGATTCCGGCAGAGGTGAGTAATCGTAGTAACGATTCAAGAAGACTATTAGAAACTGATAATATTGTGGTCCTGTTGTGTATAGAAATGGCTCATCATTTCCAACTACGCCACTCAGCGAAATCCTGAATATTTTCCGGACCCTTTCAAGTTCTGGCCAGAACGCTGGCAGCGCAAAGAGGCGGGCGAGCTTGGTGGTACCAATTTACTGGGCGTTACAGAACCTCGAGCTTTCACTCCCTTCGGAGGGGGTAAACGAGCTTGTGTGGCGAGGATTTTGGCAAAGTCTTTGCAGCATCTTCTAGTCGGACGGGTAATTTTGAAATTTTGATTGACGAATATATGTATGTCACAGATGAGTAGTATATTAAATATGCTTTTTTGGATATTGCAGCTTGTTCAGAATTTTGAACTGGAGGCACAGTTACCAGATCCTGTGGTGCGAACCATTTTAGTACCGAAACACGACATCAAGTTGAGCATAAGGCCTCGCTCGTAAAGTCCTACATTTTTCAATCAACATTCCATTATTTTCAATTGAAACTTTACATTTTTATAAATGTCTGTAATTTTATAAAGTAAATGTTTTATTAGCCCGTATTTTTAGTTCATTAGCTGTTGATAGAAGAGTATTTAATACTGATTGATTGATGTGTACAACTCAATTGAGTAAGTGTTGCCTATGTCCATTTGCAAATTGTTGCCCAATATTTGGTGAACGTTGTTAAGCAATAAAGAAAGTACTATCATTGAATCAGTGTTGTCTATTTGACACCTAGAAATGGGAAGTCATCTATAGACCACAGGCTCAAGGCTTAAATAGATGGATGATTTGGGCGGCAAACGTTTTCAGAAGGCGGACGCAAGGAGCGAGATATACTTGCTAGTGCCCGGGAAAACACCACGTGAGAGAAAATGAAGACGGGATGACGGTTAAATTCGCAAGAATTATTCGCATACCGTGAAAACAAAGTTTCGAAAAAGTATTTTAAAAAAAGTACTCGTATTTTTTGCCTGTTTCCAACTATAATTGGTAGCTGTGGAAAATCCGAATACAGAATTCATGTCGCCGTTTGCTGAAAAATGGAGCCTGAGGAAGAAGATTTTGCAACTCCTGAAGTAGATCGGACTCATGAAACAATAGTCAAGATTGACATTGAAAAGTGGATCCAGGTTAGGAATACAAAATTGTGTGTTCTTGCATCAGGCCAAGTGTTTTGATAGTTTATGTAAAAAGTTGACCAATTTTCAGGCAATCAGCTGTCATCCACCGGAAGTTGTAATAACCTTTAACAAAAACTTGGATACATTGCTGGGAGGCGGGTTTCCTAGAGGCTACATCACCGAGATCTTTGGGGCTAAAGGAACTGGGAAGAGTACTTTGTGGTAAGGCTGGGTACTAAAAATGGAAATGAAGTTCATGTTTGATTGTCCACGTTCCACTACTGACATTTTTTCAGCATGCAGGCCTGCATCACGGCTCAGCTGCCGAAGAAGGTTCAGGGATTGGAATGGAAACCGCTATACATAGACACTGACCAAGGGTTCACGAAGCAGCGAATTGGAGAAATGGTCCAAGCTTGCGTTGACCACTGTGGCCTGGTTACAAATGTCAAATTCCAAGTATCGGCTGAGGAACTCATGAAGAACCTATCCGTGATTCCATGCAAAAGTCTGGAACAGTTTCGAACGATAATCCGTGAACTGGATTCCTACCTGGAAGCTCATCCCAAGGTAGAAGGGAAACCAGGAATTTATGGAGAATTGGGATTGTCCCAGTCAAGCATAAAGCACCACTTTGATTTTTCCTCCAGGTTCGAATGATCATCATTGATAGTCTGTCCAGCCTGTACGGTCGGCACCACCTGTTCTCGAA
>JAQGBJ010002851.1:0-14778 GCA_034698345.1 Sphaeridia pumilis
TCAACGTCGTAGGTTTCAGTATCGAGGTCTCCAACAGTTCCCAAATGCTCAATCCGACCGTTCTCAGCACTAGTAGTATTTCGAACGTCCAAGTACCCCAAGTTCATAGAATTCTTGACTGCAAAATGCCCGTTTTGCCTGTATTCAAAAGCCCAGTTTCCAGAATCCGAAGGCTTGTAGGACTTGGGCTTGGAGGCGTACACGGGAAACTTGTAGGACAAATGCGCCTTCTTTCTGGACATGAATGAGTCGCCTTTGATATGGAGCTCCACAGCATTGCCCAGGCCTTGTTCCACAGCTTCTTCAGAATAGTCGTCTTCTGGTGATTGATCGTCAGAGGCAGAAAACATCGGGGCTGATGGCAGGAACATGAGTTTGAAGTTACCACCGGAAGCGAGTTCCGTGGCGATCTTTGGAAGTATTCGATGTCCTTTGGAGTTGATGCCATGGTTCTTCCTGAGGTGCCAAGCCAGAATGAAGAGCTCGCTTCCGTCAAAAATGTCATCGGATAGCAGTTGATGAATCAGCGTCTGATACGCAAACACTTTGTATTCCATGTAGCTCAGCTTGTGAACGAAAGTGAAGATGGGAATCAGTCTCCCGATTTTGGCTTGGTGTTCAGCATCTGAAGTGGCGTTCGGGAACATGGGGCCGTCGTGGACATAGGCGAATCTTATGACCTGTCGCAGGTAGTCAGCAAGCGTTTCGCTGGTGTCAACATGGGGTCCGTGAATTATGTGGTCTTCGTTGAACTTCCACTGAAGAGTCGCTTCGTACCAGCGTTGTTGGAGTAGAAGATCCGCAGTGTTTTTGAGATGCTCCGTCACGTTGTGCATTTTTGTTATGTGGGATATCTGTGAGTCAAAGGTCAAAAGGTCATGAGAGTCGTTCACTGAAAGAGAGTAAAAATTATACTCCTTACCTGCTCATGGACTCCTTGAAGCGAAGAGTTCAGGACCTCGTGATGGTCTTGGAGTATCCTGATTTCGCCCTTATGCTGCAAAAACCATTATTATACTGTCTTGGCGCCATCTTGATTACTCATGACTCATGACTCATGAGTCACTCGTGAGTTTCTAAGTGGCTCACCTGCTCATGAAGCTCCCTGTACTCCTCATGACGTCCTCCGTTTGTCTCAACTGTGGTCAACCGGACCTCCAACTTGCTCATCTATGTGAACAGCAGAGTTTTACTCCTATGACTCATTCATTACTCTGAATTCTACTCCCAACTTACCTCCTCCTCCACCTTGTCCACCCTCACCGCCATTTCGTCCATCTTAACAAGCAGCGCCCTCATTAGCTCCACCTGTCGGAAAAAACGTAACAGATCCTTTTACTAATTAATGAGCCACAAAATATATACTTCTCTCCTTTTGTATTTTTCCAGCTTTCTTACCGTTGTCGTTTCATTCCGTCTGTCTTCATCCAACACTTGTTTTGTCTTCTCATAAAGCTGATCCACCTGCTGAGCCAATTTCCGCCCGAACGGAACTTCGGTCCTTCCAGTTGAAGCAGACATTTCTTCAGTCGTCGTAGCTGAAGACGTCACATGATTTTGAATTACAGCTTCTTCCTCTGTAGTTGAACCAGATTCCTGCTCATTAGCCTCAATTCCACCACTACCTGATCCTCCTACTTTCTCCAGCAGATTTTCTTTTTCTGATGAGGATGATTCCACCTGGAGCGGTGAAAGGCAAAGTAGAATCAAAAGAAACAAAAACGAAGCCTGAGTGTAACTAAATCTGTTGGAATTCTCCTTCTTCCTATTCCATGACGCTAATAAGCACTTGGCCATATTGTGTTTGCTTTCCTGCTTGAGGAAATTAATAAAAAGAAATGTTTTTTATACACTCAACAATCTGCAATTCTTTAGAAATTCAAAAGTAGCAGGCTTAATTATATACGAATGCAGGGAGATTTCCTCAAGTATTTTCCAACTTACTACATGGCTTTTTCTTGATAGACTTTCAACTGTGAATAAGACCAACTTTCTCTTCTCACAAACTTATACACAAAAGCCAGTTGTCTAGACTGAAAGAAACGCAAAGAAACAGATTTTGTCTGTTTCCGTTATGAAACCAGACGACTAATCTTTTACAAGTTTTGCTTTATCTCTATTAAATATATACTAGCAAGGCATCTTCAACTTCAGCAGCAGTTGCCTTAATCAATTACATGTTCTATAATTATTCAGGCGGCAGATTTTTGGATCACATATGCTCAGCAACTGGAACACGTGTTCAGTAAGTCAATAGCTGAATGAATCTTGGAGATTTAAAAATGCTCTTTATTTAAGCGGTTGTTTGCCTTTTAAACCCATTTTAATGGCGATTCTTGAATTGAAAATGCCAGAATAAAATCCTGCTACAAGCATTAAATTTCACTCAGATTGTTTATTGAACGGCAAAAATTATACTCCAGAGTAATTGACTTGTCCTCCAAACTTCTTGAGGTGTTCGGCAATTTCATCGATTTGGAATTTCTGAAACGAAATTATTTTCAAATTTCCCGCCAAAATTCAAAATTAAAACCCATGATCTTCGAAATGCCCTTACCTTGTGGAACAACCGCCCGAACATGCCCTTGAGCACCTCCTCCTTGTACCTGGCCCAGAAAACGCCGATGAATTCGTCGTTGAACTTCGAACAGCACTTTTCAAAATCTACAGGCTCTCCATTGACCAAAGCCTTCTCAGCATTAATGCTGCAGTTTCCGCTCGACGGCGTCATGTCCACAGACTCCAACTCGACAGTCGTCTCGTTCACCTTGGAGAAGATCATTTCAAGCTCGGCGCGAAGATCAAAGAAGGTGGCGTTCAAACGTCCAGGGCCTCCGGTCAGGTTAAGGCTAGTTTGGTTGGAAGGCCATTGAAGTTTGGCGTCTTTGATTTGGTACTCTTCGGCGTAGACCGCCAAGCGTGGAAGGTGGACGCTGCCTTGAATGGTCGTGTTTGAAATAAAGAAGGTGATGGAATCGCGGATTTCGTCCAGGTGGCATACAGTCAGGTTTCTAAGATCGAAACAATTTTGGTCTCAGTCTCAGAACATAAGAATCTTAAAGATTTTCTAAACCAATTACTTACTTGTAGCTGACGTATCCACTGAACAAGCCGCCGCTGACGTTGAAAGCATTGTCGCCAAGGTAGATGGAAGTCAGGTTGCGGTCTTCGGGATGCGGAGCCATACGGTGTTCGATCAGGCTCTTTACAAAGGTACCAGAAAGGCCTGAAGTGTGGTTAGGAGGATGTAAGTTAAAAACAAAACTGTCTTGGATCCTACATCGATGACATTTGCCATTCGATACTGAAATTTTGTCTTTGATACCTTCGGTTTCAGTAGTATTTGCTGCGGCGGTGGAATTTCCGGCGGGTTCGGTAGTGTTGGTGGTGGCGGTTGAAGTTTCAGTTGTTGCAGTTTCCACTACAACTGTTGAGGTTTCGACGGCGATTGATGTGGTAGCAGCAGCGGCGGTTGATGCGGCTTCAGCGTCTGTCCCAGCGGCAACAGCAGCGGCTAACGCGCTTAGCACCAGAGCAGCGTAAACGAATTTCAAACTGGCCATTTTGGAGGTCTTTGGAATAGTGTAAATCAAGTTGTCGAGGTCCACTTTGTATTTATACAAGTGGCGTTTCAAAAGTGTTGAATGTGAGTGTTAATGGCCAGCGCCATTAGGAGCGTCGTTAGTATTTGGGCGAATTTCGCAACGTCATTTGTAGATATTATCACAAGTTCATCCTGGAAAGCCATTAAAGTGTTGAGGTTGCGGAAGTCTGTAAATTGGAGCCGATCACCAAAATCCATTGTGAAATTGTGACAAGGCACAAGTTTTGTAAACTTTGTGTTTTCCAGTGGGGATAAGATGTTTTTGTTTTGTTACAAGTCTTGTCTCTTTTGAAATCGCTATTCATGCTTATGATAAGTGACTGGTTGACGAGACACGCGTCCCGATGCGCCCATTCTGGAACTTGGTCCATCAGATTCACATAAGTAGATTCTCAGCTTGGGAATTGCATTGTATCTCTAGTTCAGAAAGTTTAAACGTAAAATGTATGCACTTCTTGCTTCATTGTTGTTGAGAATAAAATATACTGGAAGTTGTATTCCCTACGGGTGTCGTGAATGGCTAAACAGCTTGGACCAACTTTTGGAAATTCTTCTTTTATGCAGCTTTGCAGTATTGATCAAATCAAATCCAGGCATTATAAACTTCTATTCTATGGTGTGATCTTGATCTAAAGAAAGTTTTTGACAATAATTCTCAGTATGGGCTGGGTTTGACTATCAGTTCGAAAATTTGATCGAATTGCATAAGAGTTCCGTTCCCTGTACATTTGTCTCGTGTCGCTTTTCCCATTTGCCATATTTTCTCAGGAGATTTACGGTTTGCTGAAACGAAAGTTTTTGATTGAGGGTTTTTAGTCAGTAATCAAAATACAAACAGCAAACGTTTTTAGAGCCGGTTAACTCACAGACAGTGAGTCATCCGGTCAGTCATCTGATTACTGGTCGTCACAAAAGCAGTGTTTTAATTCGACTTACGTGTTTAGTGTACATCCGTTTGGTTTAGTTGAAAAATTTATTAATTAACTTACCATTTCTGAAGGGGTTGACATTTCAGTCGTCCTGTAGTAAGGGCTGCTTTCTATGGAGCAACATTATTGTTGTCGGTTTCCCTTACAGTGTTGTACGAACCATGAGGAGCTTTTTTGATTTTGCTGTTTTTTTTCTCTCTTTTTAGGTTATTTAAAGTTTTTGTCTCTTTTCTATTTTTATTCTAGCTTTTGTACTTTTTTTGGGTTTCAGGTCCACTGGGACTATTTAGATTGGTTTTTTGGCTTTTGTATTTTGAAGTTGTTTGCTTTTTTGAATTATTTTTTTTGATTTTTTACTTTTTGTTTGCTCTTGTTGCTACCTGAGTAGCTGAAGCCAAGTGACTTGTCCTCTGAGCATTCAACCGATGGTATTTAAACGGAATTGGAAAATATGCAGTTTTGGGCAAACAGCCAGCATTGCCGATAAAGAGCTAGACGGGATTAAAATCCAATTTATTTACAAGTTTGAAGCTGTTGGCATTGTCTGACACCACTAAATGCTTTGTCATTGTCTGACTTTCCCACGTATCTGCAACATGCGCTTTTAATGCACTTTTGATTTTCATTCCGCATTTCATTATTGTATGTTCATCAACATTAATGATGCCGAATCCTGTTTATGTCATTGTTTACGATTATGAGGGCAGTAGATTTTGAAGAACTCCAGCCGTCTATCTGGTTTTTTCTTTCAAGACAAATCAAACAAATATGTATATCAAGCATGGGAAATTAGCTGAAAATATTCAACTGACGTTCGGAATGCAAAACCATGCATTTATTGAAAAACAAAATTATTTTGCAATCTGTAATGCATATGATTTTAATTTAATCCGAGGAGAGCACTCAGTAGTAAGGTTTAGTAGTTAGTTTTATCTGAGGAACGTATGGTTCAATCGAAAACTTATGTGGGTGGTATGTAAGTAACGCTAATTTCGATCCCGCTCAAAACTTGTTTACACCGGGGACTTGCCATTGCTCCGGAAAAGACTCTGGATCAGACTGGTGTGGTCATAGGTGTCCAACCCGGGCTCTTGACACTATGTACTCGGAGAGATGTGGTACCGGATGTCTGAGAAGGGCTGGAAACACATTGAGCACCCGGTTCTCCTTGAATTGAGCCAATCTATTTTTATTACGTTATCAATTTTTTCCCACAGCTGAATCCTTCTTTTCTTCCAGGTTTGTCTTTACAAGGATAGACGAGAATTCGGACTTTTTGCCAGAAAGTGTGCTCCAGCTAGAACCTATTTATGAACCTACGAATGAATTGTGACTTCGCCAAAAGCATACCAGCATATGTGCAGGCTGAGAGAAAAGGCACTTGATTACTCTGCGGAGTTGCTGTACGGGCCCAGAAGTCTCTTTATAGTGGCGAAAGAAGTTCGAGGCATTTCCCGGATCTTCAATAAAAAAACGCGACTGAAGAATTTGGAGCTTGTGGCGGTAAACACTGGCAACGAGTTTCAGTTGTTGCTGCGGACCAGAAAAGAAGTCATAGCGTTCAGCAAACTGACGTACTTTTACGACGACGAGTGGATGATAGAATATAATATACCAAACCGGGTTTACCTGGTTGCAGAATAGAGGTAACAAGCCCTACTAATATAGAAAGCTACATCTTGAAGAGGCTAAGCAGGTTGGACGGGTGCTTACCATCAACGTTGATCCGTTAGATCTTCAAGTACCGCCTCAACCTCCACAACGGTTCACCTCAGACGTAGGGGTTTCCAGCATGACCAAATGGAACAAGCGTGAGCCAGCCTGAGAGGACTTTGACATACCCGAAATCAAAAACGACGAGAAGAAAAAGAATGGCCATGCCTCGTCTCCTGGAACTGGCGGCTACGAGGAAAATACGGTCACGTTCGAGGGATCCGTCAATGTAAGGCTTCCGACTAAGCTTTATGACGAAACTGGCCTAGCTTCTGCAGACCCTAACACCAAGGGCTACACTTCACCAAGATCATATCCATCATCACAGACGACAACTTCGCAATTCGCCGTCGACCTTTTGACAGCGGCCTGAGGGCAAGGTTCGTCATATCAATAAGGAGATATTTCTCATGAACGTCTGCTAAATGCATTGAATCGTCAGTCTTATTTGCAGCTGGGAACATGAATGTCCTGAAACAAACCGAGGAGTGTTTTTTAGGGCTCAAATGTGAAACTCGTGCAAAACCAAAAGATACTTTGAACGTGCACTAGCAGATCAACTAAAATACTTGTTGCTGTTCAACGTGCTTCTTGTGTGAAGATCTGGCTCCCGATTTCATCACTTATGCGCTTGTGTACATCTGGGAACATCTTCGCCTCTACGTTAACTATTCACCGACGCGTACAACAAACAGGCAATATCTATATGATTCATTACAAATCTATTTCCAGTCAATTCTTGGGCGGCTCATGAAAAGGAGGGGGTCTGAAATTTTGGAGTCTTGGGCATTGTTTGTAACGGCGTCATAACCGCAGAAAGCCCGAGTGTGCTCAATCAGATTGATCAGTTGCAGTTCATTCGGAGGCAAGCTAATGCTGTGTATTTAGACTAATGTCTCAGTATTATATTGAAGTTTTGTTCGAAATTGTGAGGCATGACAGTTCGTATGCGGTATGCAGAAGTAGTTCAGGCTCTTTATGACGTTTACTAGAGTTACATTGTGACAGACGATTTTAATTTAATAGCAGTGGCCATCAATTATGTTGTGTACTTGGTTAAATTAAAGAGAGAAGACATTTGTTACTATATGAACTTTGAAGATGAATGAAGAATTCTATTTTTTTTAAACGACACCACATTACAATTACAAAGGTCACAAATCCTTTTTCCCGAGACCCTTACTTAGCCTTCGTTCCAAACGGATATACCCTTACCTAGCCTTCGCTATATATCCCAAGTGGATATACCCATATCTCTATATAGCCTTACTTACATAAGGAAAAGTGAATCAAGGGGTCTCCTATACCTATAACATTACAGGCATTGGCGAGAAATTCAGTGTTCGAATAAACCATAACAGCCCCATACAAAACTAAATCACGTACTAAATCATACTACTCACTCCAATGCTTCGATTTTTACCTTACATGTGCCAAGTAAAATCAATATTCAATCTTTATTATGGATTATGGATATGATTGTTTCATAACATTTAAAAGCACTCATTCGGTTATCATCTCATCCCTATCTCGATTTCGAAGTTTGATCCAATTATTGATAGTGTCGTTAGGTAACGACTAAAGCTTTCAAATGGTTTCAAAGTCACTTTTTTAACCTTCTGTCTCTAGACTAAACTCCGATGTGATTAGCAAGGTGTATAACGTTCAGTAAACTGGAATTTCGAAGTCCAAACAAACCAAACTCCGAAATGCCTTCAAACAGTATAATCCAGCAAACCTTTGAGAAGCTGTTACTTTTTATTATTCGAACATCAGCCGAATTCATGTTCAAGTACCCGAAATCGGTCTTGAGAGGATCTCGGGACTGGTACTATCTGCTGTTTGTCGAAGAAGACGTTCCCAAACTCTACGGAAAATTGATGTCTTGGCTCCGCTTTACAGGCGGAGTCGCGTACGAATACAACGAAACTTCGGGCAAGTTTGCACCAGTAACTGGGAGTAAAATGTGGCACTTTCTGATTTCCGGTGCCTTGGGCGAATTGAGAGCCTTCGTTTGCCTCATTGGCTGTCTGACAGACGACCGAATTTGGGAAGACTTGCTAGTCAAGGGCCTCGTCAACGCGAACCACCTCATAGTCATACTCAACTTTGCAGTCACCATCAGCGCTAGTCTCATGTACTGGATAGCATGGAGAAACTCAAAAGCGCTCATGGTTTGGATCAATTTTTCTAGATTCAGTAATGTGACATTTGAAGGTATATACAGTAAGAAACTTTTTCCAACAATTCTCTTTTGACTACATGGAATTTTTTATTCGCAGAACTATTTGGCCAACAAGTTCCACGAACAAGTGTCCGAGTTCAGCGTTCGTATGTCCTTGTAATACTATTGATTCCAGCAGGAGTCCTCGGCGCTATTGGCGCCTACTCGACTGATCATGTGTGGTCAATCAAACTGTCGGAAAATTTGTTCCGGGGAAACGTTGGACCGGTAGCTAACTTGGCGTGTTTCTTGGTCGATGTCTGGGTAGTTGCTTATGGAACGGTTGCGCTGTACTGGGTGTTTGCCGCGTTATTTTTCGTTGCATTTGCCATCATGGATGTGATGACGGCTTTGAGGTAGGCATCTGAATTTTGGTACAAGTTTCCGTGGAGACAGTCACATATGGTTTCAAGAGTTTTTCAGGTTGCAAGAGGGACGCATAGCTGAGCAGTTGAAAATGTATACGGTCGTCAAACTTTTCGCTGGTAGCCTTAACTCTGTTTTCCGAAACTTTGTACCCGGTGGTCTCCTCGGTATTTGTCTGCTAACAGCTTTAGCAAACTACATTGTGCTTAACATCAGATACCTGTTGACCTTTGGCTACCTGTTGACCAGCCTGGGCTTATTCATTGTAGTATGTGTAGGAACTGCGCAAATGTACATGAGCAAAATGTTATCGTGGATGGCTGCCGAATCTGAAGGTCTTCTTGAAGACTTGCGCCAGAGGATTTTGGAAGAGACGCTGGAGAACCCAAGTCGCGCGCTCTACTTTCAAAAGCGTCTGCGCGCTATGGAGCCGCTCTACTTTAATTGCGGAAATTTCTGTAAAATCGGCAAAAGATATCATGTGACGCACCTAAGCATGTTGTTGGACCAGAGTATCAACCTTTTGCTAACTTATAAATGCGCATAAGCGCTTAATGTGAAAACTTATAGTCTTAAGCGTAATGGTATTGCTGGGTAAAATGGGTTAATAAAATAGGCATTGCATATATTTTTTCTTTTCATCACTTTATTTCCGTGAATACAAAAGTTTACAAAATTTAATTTGCTATAGGCTTAATTGCTGAACTTTAACATTGCAGTGTGTTGTGTGACTTTCTCCAGTTCGACTTGAGCTGGAACTGCAACTCATGCTGAGGCCATGGACACGTTTTGCTGGAATGAAAAATTCAAGTTTAGAAACTGAAAAGCAGCAGAGGTTACAAAGAAAAATTCAAAGTCGATCTTACCTTCATTCCTGACCACATGTGTCAGCTGGTTTGGGCTTGAAAAGCTGTGGATTTCCTTGATTTTTTTTGTTTCGTCTTTTTCAATTTTTGTAGGTTTTTAAAGAGTTTTGGACGTTTTTTGTGGCTTTTTAAATATTTTTGAGCTTGTCTTAGTCAACTGACTTCGTTTTTTGTTTTGCTTTTGAAGGTTTTTAACTTTTTTGGGGCTTCGGTGTCTATTGTCGACTTTTGTTTCTTTTTACGGCTTTCTGTCTTTTTTCCCTGTTTTTTGGATTTTGTCTTTTGAAGTTTTTTACTTTCTGATTTTGAAATATTTTTATAGGATTTTCTGTTTTTTTGTCTTTTGTTGCTGCTACCTGAGTAGCTGAAGCCGACTGACTTGTCTTCCGAACCTCCAACCGATGGTATTTATACGGAATCGCAAAATATGCAGTTTTGGGCATTCGATGGTAAACATTGCTGATAAAGTGTATTTAAGGTCAGTTATTGACAAGTTGGTGGTTGTTGTCATTGTCTGCCCTTGAGTCTTATTTTGAACACGCGCTTTTATTCCACTTTCTACCTTTTAGATAAGCCATTATTTTTATTCCCTCATTTCATAATCATGATTATCTTGAAACCGCATCTTCTACGTTGACAATCGACATGTCTCGCGTCAGGAGTGCAATTGTTGTGCTTAAATAATGTCGCTTTTGTCTGACTTCACGCTCAAGGCAAAAGTCAAAATATTTCCACCTCCTGTCAAACAATGAAGTTATATCAGTTTCATTATGCAACTCAACCCCCCCCCCAAAACGTTAAAAATCCCCAATAGACTTCAAAAGCTTTGATCGTACTTGATATGTGGAGTGAATTATTTCAATTTCGAAATTCAAGTTAAACTTATAAATATATATACTGTCGTTTTATAACTCAGGGTCATTACACAAATGAAAACATTAACGAAAGTAAACGATCGAAGATAAATTTCGTTATATGAATATATACATAAAACAATCAGCAAATGATTTCAATCAGGAAAAGTCAACTTACATTATGTATAGCAAGTATCAAAGTTTATTCTAGAGAGACGCTCTTCAGAATTCCCTATACATTCCGAAGGAACCACTGCCCAGCTGCTACCATTTAACCGATCGAGACGCCAGGAACATGGTGCACGTTGAGGAGCTCCGTAAATGGGCCTTCGCCCACTACACTCAACTTCGCCACTTGTACTTCACGGAAGTCGACGAGAGAAGACTTTTTGGCAAAATCATGTCCATGTTGCGCTTTACTGGTGGCGTCGTCTTCGATTACGATCAAAATACTGGTCGCATTGTGACAATCACTGGAAGTCGTCATCGTTGGTATTTTTTGGCCTTAACAGCGCTGAACAACGTCAGAGCCGCTGTTTGCATTTTCGCAGTTGATCATCAATTCTGGGTTGACCTCGGAGCCGGCGTTGTCAATGTGGATCATCTGCTTATGTTCTGCTACGTTTTTACCAACTGGACATTTATTTGTACTTATTACGGCTTGTGGTGGCGGAATCCGGGGACCCTCATGGCTTGCATAAACCTGAGGGATTTGGTCGAAGAGGAGTTCGGTAGAGGTAACGAAAGCTATTCGAGGTCTGATTTGACCATTTTGTTGATGAACGCTGTTTTCAACAGGCATCGAAGACGTAATCGGAAAAGAAAGCCTTCGAATAGGTCGCTTCTTGGCATTTTTCTCCATGCAAGCGCCATCCGCATCGTTCAATTTTTGCGTCGCTATTTACCTTTCCAGTCAACTCAAGTCCATAAACACGGCGCAAGTTCTTTTTCAAGGGGACGTTGGGCTCATTGGTTTCTGCTCGTGTTTTTTGGTCGATTTTTGGCTTTTACAGTTCAGTTTCACGGCACTTTCCTGGATTGTTGGACTCATGTTTCACTTTGCTGTAGTTGGAAAAGGCATTTTGCAAAACTTTGGGTAAAACAAGCATAGCATAATCCCCTTATGAACTTGGCATTTTGAAGTGGACCACATGTTTCTTTGTGTTTCAAGAACGTTGAGCCTCGAACTGAACTTGAGGTCCAAAATTCGGGTTTACGACACATTACGGATTCTCGTTAATCACGTTGATATGGCTCTGGATCCGTGGGTTGGTATGGATTTCCTCTTCTTACTTTTGGCGGTCGCTTCTCTGAATTATGTCCTGATGGACTTGAACTACTTGACGTCTGTTGGTCTTGGAATTACCAATATGGCTTTCTCGTGCAGCGTTCTTGGTAATTTCACCTTGGTATCCTTTCCCAAAGCTGTGGCGGCAATTGTTGCCGGATCTGAAGGTGTTTTAAAGGCCCTGAAGCTCGAGGCTGAGCAAGGGAAATGGGATTCGAAGCGCGCTGAATATTATCGAAGGCGCACGCGCGCCCTGCAAACCTTCAAAATTCATGTGACAAACCTTTATCAAGTTGATGGAAGGTTCCATGTAGTGAGTTTCAGCATGTTATTGGATATTACTGCTAATTTCGCCCTCACGTTCAAGTGCATGTAACAGTAATGAAACGTTCGGATGGCAATCTTGTCAAGTCCAGGTTTAACCAATTTGTGTGAGTATACAGTTATATATTAATGCGATGATATAAATGTAAGTCTACATTTATGCGAAAAAATTGTTTTTAGATAGAGCTTGAGATAATTCAGTTTGTTACGTTTTGCTTTTCATGGTGTATTTCGCGAGAGAATAAAAAAGTTTACAAAATTTGATTCTTGCCAGCTGATTTGCTGGACAGAAGCCTGTACTTTTTTTCTGATTTCCTCCAGAAGCACTTGTTGGTAGCGAGCCGCACGTTAGCGCTTGATTTCGGTTGAGAAATGACCAGGAAAATTCCAGGATTCCAGTTGTGAGCTTCTTGCTTCAGCCGACCGAAACGAAGAGTTAATTCTTCTGTAATTCAATATTTGCAAATTAATTGAAAGTTATAAACAGCAAAAGTAAAAAGAAAAGTCGGTTTATATCAGTAGATCTTACGTTGCTTGTGGCAAGTTTCTATCCAAGCTGCCAGACGTTTCCGAAGTCCAAGAAGCACTTTCTTGGAAGCGTAGCTTTCTTTGGTGTCAAGTTTTTTAAGATTTTTTGTTTTTTTCTGTTTTTATGGAGATTTTGAGGAGCTTTGTAGTTTTTTTAATTTTTTGCGTTTTTTACTTTTTTTCGGTTTTCTAATATTTTCGAGCTTTTTCTGGTCAACTGACTTTGTTTTTTGTATTGCTTTTGAAGATTTTCAACTTTTTGTGGGCTTTGCTGTCCAAGTGGACTTTTGTATATTTTTACTACTTTTTCAGTTTATATATTTTTACTGTTTTTGGCTTTTGTGTTTTGAAGTTTTTATATTTTTTGATTTTGAAATGTTTTTGAGGATTTTCTAGTTTTTTTTGCTCTTGTTGCTACCTTGAGTAGCTGAAGCCAACTGACTTGTCTTCTCAGCCTCCGACCGCGAGTATTTATACCAAACTGCAAAATATGCAGTTTGGCGCATTTCAACGAACAGCATTACCGATAAGAGCTCAAGTGGATTCAAAGTCAGTTTGTTTACGAGTTGGAAGTTGTTGTCATTGTCTGACTTTGAGAATTTATCTCAGCATGTGTTTTATTGCACTTTTGATTTTTATCGCGCGTTTTATCACACGCCTTGGACATGGACACTCTCAGCTCATCGATTCGATTAATTAATCACATATGGTTGACATTGTTTTGGTCCATTACCCAAAGTCTCGTCTGGTTTTATTCCGTCTGGATGTCTTCTGGGGATATAATATGTATTAACTCGATCCTGCTTGGCTGGAATTTTACTGGCGAAAACAGCAACACATTTAGGAACCTCAGCCAGACGCTTGATTGGCAGTAATCAATGAACCTGTCACTTGAAGAACAATGAAATAACTACATCTATAACTTTGTAGTACCATTAATAATGCTCTGTTGTAGGTTCCTGTTAAAGTTATACATAGTAATAGTAACTCTGGATGTTCTGTGGTAGTTGGTAAACAGTACTAACGTTGGCTTAAACTAAAATAAGTTAACAAAAAATTGTTAAATTGATTCTCACTAATCACATCGAAAAAGCTTGTGACCCTTGGATTGATATGAATTATCTGACCTTACTTTTTGTGCTGAATTTTGTCCTGTTGGACTTGAACTACTTGACTTCTGTTGGTCTTTGATTCGTGCTAACGGCTTTTACGGCTGGAGTTCTTGGTAATCTTGACGTACGAATGCTTTCTCAAACCTTTGTCAGCGGTTGTTGCCGGATCTGAAGGCGTTTTAAAGTCCCTGAAGAGTGAGACTGCGCAAGTGAATTGGGATATGAAGCGGGCGCAATATTATCGAAGGCGCTCCCGCGCCCTGCAATCCTTCAAAATTCACATAACAAATCTTCATGAAGTTGGTGGTCGGTTCCATGCTGTGAGTATCAGCATGTTGTTGGATTTTACTGCTAATTTCGCACTGACCTTCAAGTGCATATAATAAAATGAATGTCACAGTGGACAGTTCAAGTTTAGAGTTCAGAGGTATCCACCTGGGGCTCGTGGGCTTTTACTACGAAAACCTATTTGTAGCTGTAGTTAAGTAGGATTGAGTAATATTTTTCGTCGTACGCAAATACTTGAGCAATATGAAGAACTTTAGTTCATGCTCTCCAGTATTGGAGCTGGCAATTAGCACCTAATATCAATCATGTGAAGTGCACGTCGAATGGTTTTGTTCGAATGTCCGAAGGCTATATGTGAAATGAAATGTCTGTCCAAACGATGAGAAAAATGGGGTTTTTTAGCTTGAAATGAAATCTAGTTTGATTGTGTTTTGTTTCTGAAGATTTATTTCACAAGGCAATAAAAAAGTTTACAAAATTTGTATCGTTCTAGCTGATTTGCCGCACAGAGACAGGAACCATCACAGCTTTCCTCCAGTTAGCAATTTTTGAGTATCCTCTTCTACTAGAATGCTCGACCAGTGGAAATGTCCCTCTCTTGCAGTTCTGAAGCTTCTGCTGCTGCCTGCAACCGGCAAACCTATTTTTCTGTAATTAAAAATTCACAAATTAATTTAACATC
>JAQGBJ010002852.1:0-14774 GCA_034698345.1 Sphaeridia pumilis
ATATATACTGTCTGGAAAAACGTGTTGATGACGCAAACTCTAGATGTGATCAATACTCCTTCATTAGACCATTATCGGGGACCTATTTTGCAACCAATGTCTTTCCAGATTACCGACTATGTATATATATTGAGCATAATTATATTTATTGCGAAATTCACTGCCGACTCCTGGTAACGAGCTATTACGTTTACGTTGCCGTTCCTGGTAATAAAGCTTTACATTTACAGAAAAATGTAGGTAGCCAAATCCAAATGTCACTATGTAGCTCATTACATTGAATGGTGAGATTGTTGCTCAGTCAGTTTAGTCTAGGAGTGGTGAAACTGTGCAGGTACATGTTTGTACTGCTCAACTTTCACTGCCTCTTATACGAGCATGTACGATGCATACATTGATGTCGCATTGCATATGGTCCTATGGAAAAATTCACGTTCTAGGAATCTTTAAATACCTCATTCACGTCACAACATTAGCAAACAGATGTGTTAAACTTTTCCTAAATTCAAGCTTTCTTTTTTTTGTCTGCAGCTATTTAAAAATTTAACCAACTCTTTCTATAATAATACAAAATATGAACCCACATTGCCAAAAATGCTTCTCAACCAAAAAACACTTTCATAGTTATCATCATATTTTTAGCATAGGTTTGGCTCCCCAAGTACTTTATAATTTTTGTGTTACATACTTCAGAACAAATATCGGTTTTGCAAAGCTTCTGTCCTTGATGTATTGCAACTTCGCATTAATGGCAAACTGCCATTATCATCGAGAATGCCCACCTGTCTTATGGATATGGAGCTAAACGTTATATCTAGCAACCGTTTATTTTTTGTATACACGTTCACATATCACATACATCGTTGCCTCGGAATCGACCAGTGGCCTAGGAAATGCTGTAGGACTGATGCAAGTAAACGCCAAATGAAAGTTGTACCCAAAACCACCTGCATCTGAGAGCTTCAGCCCCACAATTACTGTGGCGGCCATGAGCGCCACAACATCAACTTCAGCTTCCTCTGCCTCGCCCACAAAACTGAAACCAAAAAAGCCTTTTGAACACTATTCCAAACATTTCGTCTGGTTTGTAGTGCAACTTGTCCTCGGTTCGAAAACTGCTCCGTTTCAGCTCATTAAAACTCGGACCGACAGTCTATTCTTGCTCAAGCCATGCGGCCCGATTCAGCGTTACTGGTTCAAGCTGGTATCCCTTCAGATTTTACTACTGGCTCTTGTTTTGAAAATCGGACTCTCAAAGCGAATAGACCAAGGCCTCCTACAGGGTCAAGCGATACTGTTCGGGACTCATGTGGTCAAGCTGATCATCACCATCTGTGTAGTCCTTTGCCAAAGTACTTCGTGGTTCCACAAGGATGAGATGTGTCTCGTCTTCAATACAGGCGTCAGGCTTCAGGATTGGCTTTTGGGTAAGATAAGTTGCAAAACTCCACAAAGAAGAGATTCATAATATAGCTTTGTGGTACTTTTAATTGTTCAGGTCGAGGTCTCAAATGTCCAATGTTCTACGCGAGTCCAATCGCAATGTTCCCCGTCCTTGCCGTCTTCTCGGGTACTTTCGCACTACCGTTTGGTTTGGGCTTCATGGCCTTCATGTACCCCAGAGACCTCGGAGCCCTTGCTGGAATCTTAGGGCTTTACTTTCCAGTGCCGCCGTTGATTGCCACGTTCATGGCACTGTGGGAAACTTACCTGGTTTTCACAGGCTATTTGTACTTCAGTTTTCAAATGTTCGACTTTTGGGCCTACTACGTCAACGTCCTCAACTGGTTCCATATGTTCCAGTGCGTGAAGTTCCTAAAACTTCACCAGGCCTCAGTCAACTGGGTTCTGATACTTGAATCTTTTTCACAGGACAGTCAAACATAAGGACCCTTCAACACAACTCAAGTGTCTTGAATCCATGCACCAAGCTTACCGCTCCATCATTTGCTTCACAACCGTCTTCAACGTCCTCAACCTCGAACTTCTCTCCATTATGGTGTTCGTCTTGTGCGGGATCGAAACGTATTGTTTTTTTACGCTGCTAACTCAAATCGATGCGCTCCCGCTGCAACTGACTGCTGCTTTCGGCTTTGTCGCTTTCATGATCCTTTTCGTCATTATTGTTGTGATGAACCAATTGGGTCAAATTCGCGCTTATTCAAAAAGCATTCAAAGGAGTTGGAGTCACCAGATCAGCGAGCTTGAAGCACGAAACCTTCAGGAGGAAAATGACCAAGTCAGGGCGCTCCTGCATTCAAGAATTCAGCAGCTTAAAGCGGTCAATAGGTCACTCAAGCCGTTTGGCATCAGAGTCCTCCGAATTTACTTTACCATCAAAACGCCTGCGAGGATGGTCGAGGGCATTTTCTCCTTTCTTCTTATCATGTTGCACTAAGAGCTTCATTGGGCATGAAATTTTCTGACTGGATCATCAAATTTATTCTGAAATTTTTGGACAATTGACATTCAGTTTCTTCTTTTTACTCAAGGTTGTAAATTTTGCTCTTTGTTTAGGAAGACCCAGTTTTTAAAGTACGGATAAAATAATTCTTGAACCATGTCAAGCCAAGGCCAAGCCAACAACAGCATCGACAAGCCGATAGTACATAATCTTGGCTACTTCCCCAACGCCAATGTTGATTTCAGTTTCCTTGTCATTCTTCGCTCGGTTACGTAAGCCTTCAAAAATCGCAGCCTTCTTATTTTCTCGGGCGCAGATGACGAACGGGAATCCGAATTTTTCTTTGTATCTGCAGCAAAATCAAATCAAATTTTAATTTTTCCAAGTTTCAATTTACCGTGATCAAGCTATTTGATTTTTGAAATCCACTTACCGCTTGTTCAACTGCTCAAGCTCCAAAACTTCCTCTTCAGTTAGCGTATTGAGCTCAGCAGCCTTGTGTTCCTTTTGGGAATCGGCAGTCAAACTCGCTTGTTTCGCAACCTTTCCCACAAGGTCAGGGTGAAGCCGCAAAATTCCTTCTCTTTCTGCAATACCAAAAAGTCAAGTCCTTTTAGATTTTAAACTTGACCTAATTTAAAAGATTCCATATCCATGACTTCAAAATCACCTTCGAGCGGCCGCTTCGTTGTAGCAAAATCACGGAACAGTTCATAAAACTCCTGCGGACTTTTGTAGGGCCTCTGGCCGTAAATGGTAGCAGTGCACAAATTACAATGTTCCAGAACATTCCCAAAAGCTTCTTTGAACTGGACAAAGTCCAGATCGTTAATTTCGTCGACTGTTAATGGCATTTTTAAAACTTTTTCCTCAGACTCCAGAGAACAAGGTACGAATGCGAACATTGGAGCTCAACTTTTATGAATAAACAGCTGCTCTCTGGCTCTTGCTATTATGATTCGATATTCCAATTGGGGATCATCTTCTCCAACTTTGCTATCCAACACTTGCCCATCTGGAGATAAGCCAAATATGGAATCAAGACTCTTGATCAGCAAAAAAACAAACTTGATCTTTCAACAACCACTTGTTTCATTAAACTCTTTCAGATACAGATTCCGTCTTACAAACATATCGAAGCGTTCTACGCTTTGATGAAACATTAATCTCTACCAGGTACAACTTTGCATGGTTAATACATAATATCCTCGACTCATCTTACAAAATAACACAGGTTTTCGAACTCTTGCCACTCCCACCACCCCCCTGACCTTTCTTGTCACCTCCAGACTTACTTGTATTTGTATCATCGCTACTAACCACAGCGTTTCTAGACTTGCCCCTCGTCAACAGCGTCTTGGTCAAGAAAAACAAACTCTGCTGCGAATCCTTATTCCCGCTTTGAACAGGCAACATAAAGTCCTTGGGCGTCCACGGCCTCCCTTCAATAATCCGGTGAAGTACAATCCGATATATCCCACTTATAGCACTTCGAACGCCTCTCGGTCGATGCATATCCAAAAACGCGTCATCGATCCCAATCTCATGCATAATTCCTCTCGCCTGAACTTCAGCGTCGGACAGCAGGCCCATAACAAACTGTTCGACTGTTGGAAGATTCTTCACCGTCGCTTGACTACTCGGCAACAGTAGATTTATCGACTCCCGACGAACAAAGACCAGGTTGGAGTCTTGACGCTGCAGCTTTGGACGGTGGTAGGGATTTGATTCCGAAGAGACTGCGCTAGCATTCGAGAGACTTCGCGTTGTCAAGGTTCGAGGTCCAAGGCCGCTCCGGACCCACGGATGCCGAATGATTGTACTGACCGAAGGTCGCTTGCAAGGGATTTGCTTCAACACCAGCTCCAGCAGGTCCAGGGATGCCTTGGACATGTGTTCTTCAATAGTGTACTTGCCTATAAACAAATACATAAATAATAAATTCTCTTCTTTCAATCAAACTGCTGCCGTGGTCATACCTTCTAAGATAGCCTTTTTGAGCGACGAAATGCAGTTGCCATGAAACGGCACAACTCCGTTCAACATAAAGTACAGCAGGATTCCAAGCGCCCAAATGTCCACTGGAGGTCCTTCGTAAGAGCCGTCGGTGAAGAGTTCAGGCGCTGCATATGGCGGCGACCCACAGAATGTGGTCAGGAGCTGACCTCGGCGAGCGACTGTTGAGAAGCCAAAGTCTGCTAGCTGGGACCAGAAACAATGATATCCATGTTATATGAATTGCTTGGCAAACACTATTATGTATTGGAATTGATGAGATCATTCTTATTGTACTTACCTTGATGATTGTGGGAGTACTAAACAGAATGTTTTCAGCCTTGATATCTCGGTGGATCAGTCCGTTGGAATGCTGCAATTCACCAGAAAAGTATGTCAAGCCGGGCATTTTTAACATGGGGCATGCAGCGTTATTATGTGGACCTTACCATGTAATGCACTGCAGAAAGCACCTGTCGGTAATAAGCGTTCGCTTCAAGCTCACATAGTTTTCCCACGAGCGTAACCTTGGTATAGAGGTCACCGCCTGGTGCGTACTCGGTTATCAGGTAAACATTAGTCGGAGTCTCTATCACTTCGAACAATCTGTAGAACAACGAGAACAAACACCAAATTCATACAATGTACACACGACCTTCATCGACCACCATAAGAGAAGAATCCCCGAGAAACCCGCCATCTGCTAGCCCCCAAGTCAATTAATTTTTAAGAATGCACCAAACCCACTCACCTGATTAAATGAGTATGAGACAAGGCGTCCATGCAAGCGACTTCACGCCATAGCATTTTCTCGAACCTCTGCTCAATCCGACTCTTATCGATGATCTTGATGGCGACTTTTTCTGCAACAAAAGTTTCCAGTTAATTCCCTTCCTCTTTCTACCATACCTTCATAGCTTCCTCCTCATTCTTTCTCTACCTTTTGTCAACATATGCAAGCCCAATCTGACCCTTGCAAAGTTCCCCGCCCCCAACTCTCCATACATTTTGTAAAGCCCAATGGTCCGATTCTGCGACTTGAGCATAAGCCAACTCGGGTCATTCTCCAAGGTCCAGTTCAACTGCTCGAATATCGATCGCCCCAAAATGTTCCTTCTGGGCCTCTGAGGCTTGTACTTGGCAAGGGCGTTTGATTTCTCCCGAGCGTGTTCATCAATTGGTATTTCGTTCACCTGCACATCTGGAGGGTCAAACATGACCTTTTTTGGCCTTTGGTCTCCATCCTCTTCGTCGTCGCCGAGCTCTACGACGGGCTCTGTATACGCCACCCCTCCATCCTCTCCATCTTCATTCTCCTCTTCAATTGTAGTCTTGGCAGTAGTAGATTTGGCGAGCGCTTCGTCTTCGAACGAGGACCCTCTGCTGACGACCACTGGGGTCGTGAGGCCCGAAGCTGAACTTCGCTCCGACGAGTTCTTCTTGGACCCGAACGCCGTACGCCGAAACGACGCCGTTCGACGTACCGTCAAGAGGCCATGGATCCGTGGTTCTGAAGCGTCGCTGTTGTTGTCTGTCGTGATGGTCACAAAACCCTTGTTGACCCGCCTAATTTGACCTGCCACAATTCTCACAAGTTCACCGCAGATCACTTACCTGAGTCCAGGCTTCCGGAACTACCACTTTCAGGCGTGTATGTTATAAAGTGAATGATTCCATTTCCGGTCGGCGAAGGCATGACCGGACAGCCTCAAGGGCTGCAAACGAGCGTTCAATTCTGCGCCTCCTCCAATGGCACTGGCTATAAATTGTCTTCTAAACGATAATATAAATAGAACTTTCGTACACCAAGCTAATTTTCACAACGATAACGACGATGAGCAGCCACTTGAAAGAGCGACATCGACCACTTCTCTTGAGCAGTTGCCGTTCCAACTGAAGCAGGAAACAAATTGCTTTCCCCATTGCCGAATTTCCATCACGAGCGAACCAAAGAACAAGGTAATAACGTTGCGTGAATCATTAATTGAATTGAGCAGTCAGTCAGTCAATCTCTCGCATATATTCTTTACTTTCTGGGAGTGCTTTCACCGTAGCCGGTTTTATTGCAGAATATGGAGCCAGCCAGCCTACATGTTCCTACACACACACTCCTGTCCACCAAGATCATCAATCACATGTCCCACCATTCACTTTTCCCTGTAAGAATATATAAGGCACTGTGAACACACGGCCATTTAAATAATGGATCCAGAATTCATTCACAAAGGACGTAATGAACCTTATGGAGAAAGCCAGCTCTCAACTTCACAAATGACTTTCACCGCTACTCTGCAATGACTGACTCCTGGCTCCTTGACGGACTCATTTCTCTCGGCTTCCTTCCCCACAGAAAGCAACGTTTTTTGTTTGTGTTCAACAACGACGCTGACGCTACTCCTGTAATTCCACCTGGGCATGCAATCAGAGGAAGCAAGAAGGAAGGAGGTGGTACTGCTCGATCAAATTTTATTCAGCTCATTATAAAAGCTGTTGAAGGTTCTTGTAGTCGGACTAAAGTGGCAGCTACGAAAGCGCAATCTTGGTCGCTTGCCCTCTAAATTCGTAAAGAGGCCTTGGAATGCCCACCGTGGATTGTAAGCCATTCCTCGCCACCTACCTACAATCCATCACATGTGTTTGAACTGTGATCAGGCGTTTTGTGAATACACGCAGTAGAAACTTGGCTTTCCAAGCAACCCCAGTGGTAGCCAATGCACCATAATTGATTGTAGGTTTTAAACTTTTCAAGAGAGAGTAAGCAAGAGAAAAATATCCTTCAAAAGGTTACGTTTCACTACATGTAAAGGCTATTACTTTTCATCTCCTCCTACTTTTTTTATCGGAAGGCCATTCTCTGTGTGCTAAAAAATAGCTTCGTGATAACATGTACGGACAATTGAGAGGCAATGGACTCGCGTGTTGGATTCCTAAGAAATAAGCTGGTCACGAAACGAGAAAGCGTGAAAGTATATGTACCCAAGAGCAAAGCATTGTAAAACTGCCAGAACATACGTCACACCTTTGTTGCTGAGTAAGTTAAGGGTTAAATTATAAAGGTAAAATCTATTTCATGGCCAAAGGGCCTGTTCTCAATGCTGGAGATGAGCTATACACATAGGTCTACTACTTAACATTCCTGAAAAAATTGGCCAGTCTTCAAATTAACTGAGTACAAAATCTTTATATAGTCATATAAATATTATACAGATATATTTTACCTATTAAGACGAACGTTCACACGTTCATTTTAAGATATCTATAGGGAGCAAACACTTTCGAAATTAGTCTAAACATAATATGGAGGCTTTCGAACTGTAATACCATAGTCATTCAGTACAGGAATGAGGTCTTCTAACGTCAAAACATACTTTTTGTCTTTCGGCTTGTTTTTCCCTACATTTTGGCCAACGGTCTTAAGCTTACAATGTATTAAAGATTCATTGATAATATCGGAAATGAACTTTTGGGCTGCGATCGATATGAGTCTTGCCATTCTAGGGTCGGTGGAGTCAAATCCCGCTTGGTGGAGATAGTAGCTGGTGACAGCGTCAGGAATCTACAAAAAGAAACATCAGGCTTTGTTCAAGGAAGGTCCTTGGAATCAGCTAGTATTAGTATTAGTTTAGAACATGGTTTTGGTGGAACATACGGTAGGAGCATAGTCTTCCAGCTGTTGCATAAAATCTGAAAGAGCGAATCCCGAAGGCGATTCTGACCTCGGCGGTGTGATTGGGGCTACGGCTGAATATGCTAGCGGTGTCGCTCCAGCTGCGGTACCTGTCGAAGCTCCAGGTGCAACGTTGACTACTTTAGGTGCAGTACCTCCCGCAGAAAACTGGTACTGGATTATAGGCGATTGCTGCTGTGGAGTTACTACAATAGATAATCAAGAGAATTACTATATGACAACCTATTACCAGATAATCTAGAACCTTGAATGGTATATAAAGACAAAATACTTTTTATAACACCACCAGAAGTACCATTTGCAGCCGCAGCTTGACTAGGTCCGGAAGAAATAACGGAAGGATTTGTTGAGTAATTGGAAGCCATAATGATTGTAGGAACTTGTGCAGATGCACCTGATGGAGACACTTGAGCTATTGGCGTGCCAGTGCCAGTAATACTTCCTGGGTTGTTGGGAGTTGCCATCGTTGCAGAAGTTTGGTTGAATGTAGCCTGAAAAAACAAGAAATCCTTAGCTTCGAAACAGATTCCAATAATAAACTGTTTTGCCGCAGACGAATTAGGTCTGCTTCAACCCATAAACTCTAAAAGCATCTGTTTTTACCTTATTCAAGCTCACGTTAAAGACCAAACTATATCGTCAATAATGTCGAAACACACAAAAAGTTCAAGCCATAAATTACGATAAATTCAACCCTATTTAAATTTTGTTTTGTTTACACCCGAACATACACAAAAATTGGCTTCCGTGGACCGCCGAGAAATCTTGATTCAAACTGTTGCGCTGACATCTCCAGCCATCGAGAGCTCATCTCCACAATTCGCTCAATGGCTTCTTGCTCGCGCCTATATCCGGTTGCCCACTATATATCCTCCTCTGTGCTCAGATATAACCCCCAGCAGCCTCTTCAAGGGACAACGCCCTTCATTTCTATTAATGTGCATACGAATTGGCTACAGGGGGAGATTTCCCGGCTTCCCATCATGCATACACCGGCGACCAGCTTTTTGCATATACTTACATACTATCGCAGCACCCAGACTTCCTGAGCGGGTTTAACTCATTTCTCCTTTGGACCGCCTAGAAGGTACAGTGGAGCTATTTCTTTTCACTCTTGCTGTCCCTTTTAAACCGACCGCTACGCGTTGTACTGATTTTCCTTGAAAGAGCGTCCATTGCTGTGTAGACTCCACAGCCTACTTACATACGGGTCAGACATTATAATGCAGAGAGGAGAGGCGACGTCCAAAGGCTGAGCAAAGCTCTGTGCATATCAGCTCCATTCCGCTCTGTTGTTTAACACGCCCTCGGATCTGTGTTGAAGAATCACAGTTTGATTACATTTTAAGGCAAAACTTGCAAACATAATTCGTTTTTCAAATTAATCAAAACTTGCTAATAACATCGGAATCTTAAAGTTAATATTGGGCATCAAGTGTGTGCAGTTTGATACGGAATTTATGCGGATTGTTTCAATGTCCGAGTGCTGCACAAGTGTTGCTGGATGAGAAGAAACGAGTGTGTGTTGTATATTGTGCAAGGGCAATTTTCGTCAAAAAGTGCATCAACAAATTAACAAAACGGAACCTTTAACATGTTTTGATATTCGCAATCAATTGTGCACCTTCAATTTTTACATTGTTTGTGTGCTTTCGTGCTAATTTCCTCATCCACCGGTATAATTTAGGTAAGCAAAAGCCTGCTTTTGACGCGACTCATCAGATATAAGAGATATTTACGCGGAACAAGAACAACACTTACAACACATTACAAACTGGCCATGTCCTTGAGTTTTTTCATCAAAGTCAATATTTAAAAGTCATCAGGCAAGTGTTAAGCGTTCGGTTCATGCTCAGAAAAGTTGAAAATCTTCTGGACGTAATTCGTCGCTTGCTATTTGTTGAATGTCTAAAGTTTTGTCTTTTAGTCTTGTATAACACGAAATGTTAGTCATTTCAACCATAACAGGGTTTTGATTTCGATTCATAGTTGTTGGTTGTAGTGTTCTTACTCAAAGTTTGAGATTCAGAGTGAATGCTGTGACTTTTTTACAATTGAATCCGTCTGCCTCACTATTTCAGTTTTGTTTTGTTTTCTGCTTCATTCCAGATGAGTATTTAAAGACTTTGCCTAGTCCCCACCCAGTATTATTGTTTGGTTCAACATCGCCCTCAGGATTGTATTTACTAAGAATCCGTGGTTTCCAGTGGTAAGGATATTGTTTGGTTTCGTTATAATCAACCTAGTCCATAAGTCAACTAAAGGTTTTATTTTGACGTTTGACTTCAACTGATGTGGGTTCTCTTATTGCTTTATCTGGAGTTTTTTCAGTACATGTGGGTCTGCGGCCTGTAGGTTCAATTCTCAACAATATCTTATATGGCTTGATGGTTTCAAAACTTAACTTGAATGGAAATTCAAGAAATTTAAACTACCGATGAAAGGTTTTTACAGAAGAGCTAAATTCTTCATAAGGAATAGGTTGCTGTGAAACTTGGCGTTTCTGTTTTGGAATCTAGAAGCTTGGTGACTTGGTGTAGCCGTGAATGCATAGTAAAGGCTTTCAAACAGTGAGTATTTTTATTCAGTTCGACTGCAAGTCAGAAAGAACATCTCGATCAGTCTTATGCATGTACAGTTTTTTTAAGACAACCCGAAAGTTAAAACAGATTAAATTGTAAACCACAAAAGGTATAAGGAAAACCCAAAAGAAAACGTCCCGCTGATTCTGTATGTACATTAAGTGCATCTTGACCTATTCATTTCAAATCGATTTCCGGATGATAACGGCGCACCGCAAGCGGTTTCCGGTTTCTGGAGAATCGTTCAAAAGAGGGCGGAAAGTCTTTTGTGAAGTGGCTCCAACCGGCTTGTAGAGAAATGGATTCCGTTTATTTGCTCGAAATCCTCAGTCACGCCGACTTGTTCCTCGGCAGTGGTTGCCTGTATATACTACTCAAGTTTTGTTAACCAAAAGTTTAGCTACGTTTCGCAATCTAGTACATTCTGAGAACGTTTGATGCGGTAATATCGATAACAAGCATTGCCGACGATGATCTGGTATCTGGTCCTTTAATTCGATCATCTTGAATGAACTTATCAAAGTTTTGTATCCGTCTGATAAAAGTGATCAATTCTAGTCATGGGTCTTTGATTAGAATGTACATGTACTTTCATCATCAGTAAGTTGATCAGATTTAGACTGATCTTGTCTGTTTTATTTACAGTTTGAGCATGTCCTCATTACACTAGTGTGTTGATCGACTCAAGTGATTTTAGAAACGAAAAGTTTTACACTTCCTCCAAGCATGTAGTTGGTTGATTGATTCACAGCGTTAGCGAAAAGCAAGAATTCTTGGATGGATCAGGACCAAGCCGCAAGCGGCATATCAAGTACTTGTAGTAAGTAGTAATATCCTGCCCAAGTGTTTGTGTGAGTGTAATCTGCTTACTATCTCTACGGTAGTGGAGGAGCCTAAAACTAAGGTAGCCGGGTTATGTGTTCCAGTGTTTATGTTAGGAAAGGTGCAAGGTAGGGTTGAGTCTGTGCGAAGAGGATCAATACTACTAGAATCTTTCTGTCGTCCTTTTTCTTCATGTTAAGTGAAGGAGGAGAACCATGTAGTTTGGTGATTGTATAGTTAGGTGGTGTGCTAGTCAAGTGTTTTCGCTTGCATCAGCAGCAGGAGTGAAAGCTGCTAAAATTTGGTTTAGTCGCCGTCGTCGTCCTTGCTCCAACTACCGCCTTTACTTTCCCCACTGACCGTTTAGCCGCCACTGTGGCGAGTCGGTGAAGGTGGAACACGATGACGAAGACAAGGCGAATTTACCATGAGGAAAGCAAGCAATTTCTTGAGAGAGAGAAAGACGCTGAGATGATGATCAAGTACAGCAAGTAGAAGATTGTTTAATGAACACGGGTTTATTTCCACTTTGTAGGTTAATCGCTCATTAAGCATCCGAGCCGCTTGTAAAACGCTTTCTGGAACCTCAATAAAAGCTGCCCCGTGAGATGATGATGAATTGATAAACCTGTTGCCCAACCTTGTGATATCCTTCCAACCATCCACGTTCGTTCCTACCTGTGTTTAAAATCATTCACATCCTTAATTTTTGCCCTGATTGTCTTTCTTCGTTTTCCAGTTTGAGCCCGTAGTCCGTGAGGTTGTCCAGACAGACTCTCAAATCAGAATCTTGCCAAGTTAATTTCGAACGTGGATAATCCCGAATGAGTCACATCTTCTTTCTGTGCGTTGCTTCTAGTTATTTGTCCGTTGGCTCTGTCAGAATACAAGGTGAAAGCAGCTTTTGCTTGATTTGATCGGTGACGAAACGAGGGGTGTGATGCGAGGCAAGGAAGAAGCTACGATGATGTTGATGTAGCTCGTCCGGAACAGCTAAAGCACCGCTGAAGTATAATATTCCAAAGAATCGCACGTACCTGGTTGTATCTACATGTACGTGGCTCGTGGACCGATTGTGGTAGCGTAAGCTAAGAAGAGCACGTACAACACGGCCACTCTTGTAAAAGACTAGGAAGAAGCGTCTAGTTTGGAGTACATGAGAGTGGTGGGAAGATTGACGTCATTTTATGACCTGTGACCTTATAAACCGGCGTTTGGTTATAGTGCATATCTGAGGAAAAGAACATGTTGGCAAGATAGTAGACACACGTTCGGTCCTCTTGTACTTCTTCTTGGTATTCTCTCCTTCCGTGCTGAGTTGACGAAACCCGCCAGGGAAAGATGAGACGGAAGAAGACGGGAAAGATGTGGTCCGTGTAAGCGGGACAGGAAGAAAGGAGACTTGCACTTGGAACGCACTCGGTTCAAGGCTTCCTCCGGCTCTAGGGACGGCGAGTAGATTATGTTGGAGTGGATCCGACTTTGGTGAAAGTTGTGCTTGGTTCGTTCCGAGTTTCTTGTGCAGGCAGGAGGATAAGGCAGCCTGTTGTGAGCTGGGAGAGAGAGAGAGGAGGGGAGAAATGGGTAGAAACGGGGAAAGCAAGCAACCAGTATCCAACGCATATACCGGACTCGTTTAAATGTCTGTTGAGTACGGGAGATTTGATGGGAAATGTGTGAAACTAGGTGTGTTATAGTGGGAAATGGTAGTCGAGTTCGTATGTGTGTGTGCTCTCTCGGCTCGTTCCTGTCTTTGCTGCTTCGTAAGCGAGAGGCGAGGCTCGGAACTTTCCCGACTCGGGCTGGGTGTAATGCAGCAATCGGTTTGTCGGTCGGCCGCTAATGCCAGCAAAGTTACAACCAAAGGGAGTCGAAGGGAGATGTGCTCCAAGTGAAAGTGCAACAAGAGAAAAGGTAGCACAAGTTACCCGGGTTGTGAGTATCGGAGGAGGAGATGAAACGGGAGCTGCTCCGAGTTTGCAGCAGCAGCTATGGGTCTTGTAGCTTTTAGAGTCGGTAGAAAACGGGCAGAGTTTTGGTGTTCTAGAAGTAGCAGCAGGCAGCAATAGTAGTAAGTAAGTAGTTAGTGGGTAGTAAAGCAAGGTTTGTGTGTGTGTCTTGTACTGGGAATGTGACTATCGGCACGCGCAATAGCAACACTCGGGAGATGAAAGGTGGCTCGGTTTTGTCGGCTGCTCCTTTTTGACTGACTGACTGGGAACATAGCAAATGTGTCGTGTTGGTGTGTGGGCATTTCCGAATAATTTAAGTGCTAAAAGTCCAAAAGGATACAAAATTAGAGAAAAATCGATACGTTTTTCGGAGGCGTTTGTACTCCAAGAAGTTCAGAAATGGTGCAAATTTTGCTTCGCCGGCGGAAGTAAGCAGCCGTTTTGGGATCTAGGCGGCAAAGGCCAGTTGAGGAAAAATCTGTTGAGAACTGAAAGGTGTTCGAAGGCGGTTCAGAATGAAAAAAATCGGTCGGTGAAAGTTTCAGTGGTTCGAAAAAGGAAGAAGGGACAATGTTTTTAATTGTGAAGCGGTTACGGTGAACTTTGTAGTGAAGTTGGAGTGCATGATTTAGTTTTGAAGGTAATCAATGAATTGACTTGATTAAATTCGTAAGCGAGTATGAAAACCTGTAAGAGAGAAAACAAGTGTGTAATTTTTGGACCGGGTTCTTTTGAAGTTCAGGGTTTTAGAAGTATGATGTAGAGGTCGAGATTAAAGGCAATCTGTTGAAGTTCTGTGGTGATTTGTAAATTCTGGAAAGTCGTCTGCTGACGCTGACCGAGATTGTGGTGATATATGTTTACATATACATGAAAGGAAAGCAGTGTGAATTTTCTGGGCGGAGAAGTTCTGATATCGACTTAATTAAATAGCGATGGAGGCTAATGGCTTCTTTGCGTTTTTCCAATGGCGGGCTGGCGTGAGTACTATGAAAAAGCGGTCGGATTTGGTGCTTGTGTACGGGTGATTAGTAGACATTTTCTTGCATTGTATGGAAATTGTGGGTGTTGAGTTGTGCGAGTTGTTGTTCTTTTCACCGAATGACCAACGACAACAAGTCCGAGGAGAAAGTTGAACGAGTAGTAATTATGCGCTAGGGCTACAGTGGCTTGAGAGAAAGTCGAAGAAAACTAAACTCGAAAGTCTTGCTTCTATAGTCAGTGATATTAATGAAATGTGTCTTTTTTGTATTACAGGTCTGTGATCTCGTCCCCTACTTTGGACCCTTGCAAGGATGAATGAATTAGATAGTTTGAGGCAGGAAGCCGAA
>JAQGBJ010002853.1:0-14770 GCA_034698345.1 Sphaeridia pumilis
ATTATCAATCGCACTTAGTACCTACTCACATGTACTTGACTGTTTGAATCTGCTCCATGTCCACAATTACTTAATCCTACACCTAATGTAATATCAGCACCATGCGGTTCTCATTTCTCCTCGCACGTACACACTACATTTTTTCTTCGCCGCCACACTCAAGTTAGCCGAGATCCGCCCGATATTACAACATATTTTTTTGACGGGATATAGTCGACACTCCTGCAATCAGTTTTCTGCATGGAAACATTTAAAACGTCTAGCCCCAATTTCCCTTATAAGACCTTTTCTCCGGGATAGTGCCATTTTCGTGATAGCACTGCTATCGTCATTGCACCGCCAGCATTGATGCTAGCACTATGCAACGTATATACTACTATCTGGAACCTCCTAACGGCTCACGTACCAGGTCAGCGGCCCTCGACCACAATGTTTCAAGCCCTTAGCCATGCATAGTTGGTTTTGAGTATAGTCTCCATTTCGGAAGTGAGATGGATTGCTTTATGCCTTGCGTGTTATAAAATATGTTAAAAGTAGTTAAGAAACAATCGACGTGGATAGATTTTAGACAGGTGTATGTTTGGAAGCGAGCGAAAAACCCAATCAGGTATAAAGAGGCTAGGTGGCTACAAGACCGATAAGCGTCATCGCTAATCGATGGATCGTTAATTCCTCGGGAGCTCTATGGTTGCTCTCGGATAAACTTGGAAACCAAATTTATTGTAAGCGAGAACGTGGTTGTGACTTTTGAAGAGGTTTTAGATGATTTCAAGATGTTTTAGATTTGTCCAATGTTATGGGGGAATTGGCAAAGCTGGGACTCTTCGGTTACTTCTCGATTCCTCATGCCAAATCCCGTAAGAGAACTTGAAGTTGCAAAAAAGGGCTTTTCTCCCAAAGTTTTTGAACCGAGAAGTTCAAATTTGGTCACAACGCATAAAATACTATTAAAAACCGATACTGAAAAAGAGGAGAAAAGTAGCCAACTAAGCGGATTTTATGGCGGTTTCAAGGTGAAGTAACAATCACAAGAGAAAGTTATTGTTTGAACTAATCAGACGTTAGTTTCAAAGAGGTATAGTGACCCGATGATGTCCGCATGTCTTTGAAACGTTAACAAAGACGAATTATGCACGAATTATGATGTGCTCAAAATGAAAATCGGCCGAAGCGTTTGGAAGCTGGGCAACTTTAAAGGCAAAAACGTTACAGACCCACAACTGGTACCTGGAAACTTCGAGTTGGGCAAACTTTCATCGCAGTTAGGCTAATCTCCACCAGATGAATCTTTCCAGCTAGTCTCATCAAATTCTGAGCTACCCTGTCCGTACAAGATACTATTTTCTTCAAAGTCTGAAGAGGGAATTATTGACAATTTTCAAATCATCTCAGCCTCAGAAAAAAGGAATCATTGAACGATAATTATATTATTATTGACGTCCCCAACGTTTTCCAACTGGAACACGCTTTGAAACGCTGACCGACCATTCAGTGTTATGAGTGAGAATTTGTTCGTATTCATCAATATAGATGCATATGAAAAAGAAGCAGCTTCCACCAACACAGTTACATACAGCGCTAAAGGCGAAAACTTTAATATTCCTGTAACCCTTCTACGAGCACTGTTTATTTGAACACATGGTCGGTATTAGGTGCAATTGATATTACCGCTAAATTGTAGTAACTTTCAGGCGTTGAACACGATGGTTTTCTCTCCGAGCTTAATACTATAGGAGAAAACGCATGCTTTGACTGTGATAAGCAGAAATACTCCGTTCGCATTTAAGAGGTTGCACCCATTTCCTTTCTTCTTGTATAAAGATGAACATACAAACGTTGAAATGAAGCCCGACCGTTAAATTCGGGTTTATAGTTTGTTTTTTCTGTGGAAGACTGCTACATTTTTATGCTTCTCTCCTGAATGGTTCATCAAAGCGTTGAGTGCATTGCGCCTGTTCATTTAAGTTCAATCTTTTTTATTAATACAGTGTACTGAATATAGGAATGGGTTGAAAACGATCGCCTGGTTTATAAATATAAGACGCGTGGTAAATGTTTAGGACCGGATGTGTGAAACTCCTTCGGCCGCGGGTTTTACAAAATTCCGTATATCTTTTGGATCGACGGTTTAGAAAAGTGGAACATTCTCAATGGTTTCAGCCGAGGGCCGAAAGAAGCTCCTTTCCCTAAATTTTATATTTTAAATTCGTTCCGCGGTGCAATTGCTGCTTTCTCAGTGCCGCTGCAGATACCAGCTGCATTCGCCTTCTTAAGTAAAAAATGTAGTAATTTAGGACAGCTTCTGTTTTTCTAAACTGGATTGCCAAATGATATACATAATTTTCCAATCTGAATTTTCCATCGCTAATTCAAGTGAACACAGTTACTTTGAACGATTCCTCCGAAAGTGAAACGTTGGATTGGGTTGAACTTACGGTGCTTTCCCATTCTAACTCTGATGTGGTTACCGTTTTAGGAGGTGAAACTTGCTAATAATTAATTTTAATGACTGGGAATAATTCTAACAATATTTTTTTTAAAAATGTTGATATTTTCGAAGATTCAGATGACGGTGTAAAGATATATATGGGCACTCCTGGGTATGATTACCTCGATCCGCCTTGTTTGCTCTTTTATTTTTGCGTACGCTTCGGTTAATTTGTTAAATCCCTCGGACTTCGGTCACGGTCCCAGTCACGGTCCCAGTCCCAGTCCACGGTCCTGGTCACAGTCCACGGTCCTGATCACTGTCCCGGTAATAGTCCAGGGTCCTGATCACGGTCAAGATTATCAGGTCGGCCGTACGTTTCCTGCTCGGTGAAATTCCAGAAGCACACAAAATTGCTTCTTTCACCGACCCGGAAACCCGAACTTTTGCTGCTTACTGCTAGTTATTCTCTATTCTCCAGTGTGTTCAACTCTTTTGCGTCCACTAAGCAGCAACTTGGCAGTTTTTCCCAATTTGCTGTCGCAGTATCAGTTTCTAGTGCAACAATTTCAAGACCGGCACAAGAGTTCGAGTCCGTAGCACATGAATCAAATTTTGTTCAGAATACAACTAGAGCAATTGGTGAATTACCTCAGCCCCGTCTTAGTAATGCTGTTACTCGAGATCACATGCCTTTTGGCTCTTCCACTACAGCTTTAGGCGGCTGTTTGGCAGTTAAATGATGATCAGTACAAGACAAAATCGCAGAAGAAAAAGAGAGGAAAAGAACATAGGAAGACAATCGTTAACGTGGCTACAGCAACCGCTTGTGTTGTGGATGAAGACGAGAGAATATCTCTGCAGAAACAAGATGCAGAAAAGAAGCGAAAGGACGAGTTTCAAGCGATGCTTGATCGTCAAAAAGAGGTCGATACAGAAGAAGGATGTTGGAACAGGGATACTCTGAGCACCTGCTCCGGTAAGCTACGACAAACGAATAACTGATTGTTGATCGACGGGATATATAAAAAATGGTAAACAAAACATTTCTGAGAAGTAGTTTTTTACTTAGAGCGTGCAAGAGCCGGAGAGTACAAAAACACTGAATACCGGGAAAGCGAGTGTGGATTATGTATGAACTTTTTGCACTTCAGCCAGCTAATATTTAACGTAGACAACGTTTATGCGAAGACAGTCGCCGTTGGGGAGCTTAACCTCAGTCAAGGGTTTGTAAGGGAGATGCAAAACTACTAAAAGTTTTTGAACTCTCGAAATGACAGGAAATGTACCCAAGACTCCAATCGCTGTCGATAAGTTCACGGATTTTGGCAAATCGTATCATATAACCGCTGCTGTGTCGCATAGTGGTGCGCAGAACCACAGCTTCGTATTGGACGGTGTCGCGTCTTCAGGGAATACGGGAGATTATATGGCTGCTGACATCTATCAAGCTCTAGAAGAATACTTCCCGGAAGAATCTATGAAGGATATTATAGTTGCTGGATGCATGGATAACCATTATAAGAAAGTCCCAGAGAAGTTGATGGATTTGATGGGTATCAGCGAAGAAAACCGGCAAGCGTATTGTTTTAAGTGGGATAACGCACACGTTTCGGGTTTTTGTTTGCAAGTACTACATATTTGTCTGATATGGAGAGTGTTAAAATTGAAGCAACCAAATCGCTCCAAATTTCGACATTCAAGCAACTAACGAATACTGTATACACAGGTGATGATTCAGGATGCTACCAGATTGGTATTAGGTGTTTCCGCTGTCTCCGTCGCCGTCTCCGGACCACCACGGTCCTCCGCATATAAACCGTTTTGGCCCGTTGCTCCGGATGTCGCCTCCGGCGGCGTTACTCTATAGTCTTCTTTATTTGTTCACTCCCGTAACTGAAAAAGGAACAAGCTGTTTTAATGACTATCCATTTCATGCTAGAACACATAACAAGCTGATCGACTCCACCAAAAAATCTGCCGAGGGAATGCTAATGCCTCCTAGAATTTGAACTGTAACCAGGAAGCCAGACATGCCATGTCTTAATACCACGGTGGCAGCACTTTAACTAATTCATGTCGTCCGAAAGAACCTAATATTGCCTCTCCGTGGAGTGCTTGAATGCAGTAAGTACGTAGATCATCCATAACTTTATGCTTGACCGCCTTAAAATTTCATCCGTATGTCGAGCCTGAGAAACCTTTTGCAACCTACCAACCGATACGTGAAGATTCTCACATGATCTCCGACAAAAATACGTTGCGCTTGTGTTTCTGCGCAAATGTTTCTATCTTGTCTTCATTTTGATGTAAACGTTCTTGGAACGTCCGAATTTGACGCTCAATGAAAGCGGTTATTCTTTTCGGAAAACGTAGTGTAATGACAGTACCATTTGGCACATACGTTTTGAAAATGTTGGTTGAAAAACTCCAAACCTGTTGAGGTCAAATGAGATTGAGCAATACAAGCTATGCATCATAAACGTGATCCATGTGCCCTGATCACTTGGAAGTTTAGATTTGCCTTGCCAGTTTCCAACTTTATGAGAGTCCAAGATCTGCTTGTTTCCAGTCCAGTCTTTTTCTTCTGAGCTCGAGTCCAAAAGTATTTACTAACGCACTCAACCTACATAAAAATATATGCGAACCCCTCATTACGGTTTGCAAAACGACGGTAATCAATCAGGTCACACTGACAAAACTCATGGGCGCCGTAAACCAACGTTTTGCGTGATGGAAATATAGTTCTACTGGGTAAAAACTTTGTATATGTCGAATCACCTAGCAGTTGATTTTTCAGGTCACCACTATTTTTTCCACCAAAGGCTTTACAGCAGAGTGGATGCCACTAAACGGACTATGATTCTCGGCTTGACCATAGAGATTACGAACATACTCCATGACTATTTTTTGCACCTGTCCAGATAACAAGTAAGTCGAGATCCAAAATTAATTCCGTACTATTCAGCGGTTACGTATTAAAGACTGACAGGCTGACAGTAAAAAACATCACATTTCCACAGGTAATCGTCTGATCATCACAAACTTTTAAACAAGAGACAGCAAAACAAGCAGTCGAGTTCACTTTGAAATTCACAATGGGAACCTATCGGAGTACCTACGAATTCCCCCACGGATCCATCACGTTGAAGAAAACCAAGTGCGGGGAAGAGAAAGCACCAGTGTCACGGACACTCTTTGGAGGCCGTCAAAGATTTGAGTTCTTTCTTTGATTCTTCTCGTTCGTGGTAATAGGTGGAAACGGAAGACGATTGGTTGGCAGTGACTTCACGTTCCCGTTGAAGAGCGGCAGTTGTTTCGGCCAAATTGTGCTTGAGCTGGTCGTGGTCACGGAGTTAAAAAGGCATTGTTAGTGTACCGAAGGTTGTCTTGCGTTTTGGAGAGGTTCTGGTACATTTTCTGTTCACGATTGAGGGAATCGTTCTCACGCTGGAGAATGGAAAGTTGAGCTTTGAGTTCCGCGGTCGAGTCAGGCGGTGGACGCTCTAAAGCTTCCGAAATGTCAAGGAAGTATTTTTTAAGGTGGTGATTGCATCTGCATCGGGAACGAATGGAATGTGGATGAGGGTCTTTGCCAGTAGGTGTAGAATTTCGGTGAGGGTTAGTATCGCAGTATGGATGGTATTTTGTAACGTTTGAGAATTTGCACCAAACAAACCTTTGGCCAATCCTCTTTGCCGACAACCGATTTGATGTACTCACGAAATTGCAGGGGACCGAAGCCGATGTGCTGAATTCAAAGTGATGAAGTCCATTGTTGCGTTGTGACACTTCCTGGACGGCCGGAAACGCCACGTTGGAAGATGTGGATGCTGACAGAGTGTTTGGGACAATCGATGAGGCAATGTTGTTCGAGGTGATAACATGAGACCAGCGGATGAGTGATGGGTGCCCGAAGTCGATGGGTAGAAGACGCCCGCGGTTTTTAGTACGGTCTAGACGGTCAGATGGTCGTTTGTTCAATGGTGTAGACGTACTGAGAAAGTGAATGTCACATTCTGTAACGTAAAGTAAAAAACGTTGATTTTAGATTTCGATTCAATGGTATTGACGGGAAAAGAACGAGTGATAGTGGAGAAAGTTCAAAACGGTAAAATTATGAAAATGGTAAAGGAACGTAACAAGGGCTAAATTTAGTAAATATTATTTGTGAGTAATAACGGGACTGTTGGCTATGACGATAATTGTGTTGGTGGTTTTACTCATCTGATCTAAATGCCCCATGTCAAAAAACTATGAGATATTTATATATAAGACGTATGAGAAGGAACTAGACATATGTTGTGTATGTGTAAACGGAGACGGAATTGGCTCATGAAGGGTAGTTAGAGTTCGGGTGTCCGGATAAATTAACATTGAGGTTCACGACAATACGTAAGCTATAGTATGTCTGTGTGTATTGGAAGTGGATGTGACGTAAGGAACGGTTTGCATAGATGAGACGAATTTTGAGCTCAATTAAATAGTGTAATGATAGGGATTTTTTTGGGACTTGAAACTAAACTAGAGATCCAGCCAAAGGAAGTGCGAAGTAATACTGAGAAAAATGACGGAACTTGGAGAAAGGCAGATCATGGCTGGAGCTATTGTCGAACAATAGTAACTTTGTCGTAGCCTATAAATTCAAGACAGATTGATGAGACACATTGTTCAGACCGCGGTTGGGCCGGGTTTCGTACCCGTGATGTTTCACCGTGCGACCAGCGCCAGGAAAACGGACAACAGGGGAGGGCGGTTCCAAGTTCTGGGTCGCCAGGCGAAATGTTTCCTGTATTACGTTTCCATTTACTGTTGATTGTACACCAGAAATATCGATGGAACAAATCTGGGGATGATATCGGCCAGGATTTTATTACAGGAATGATTTCCAATACTGAACTAGGCTTCAACTCCCTCTACATTGTTTGGTTACTTGGCATCATGCAATCATCTTTTTGACGTCGCTAATGTACTAGAATACGCAGGATACTTTGTAAACGCAGGTGCCATTAGATTTCATTAGTAACGTTATTACGTTCAATTGTTATCAATTCATGTTTATTGTAATTCGTTCTTTCATGATGTTCTATTTTAACCATCTAATTATCAAAACGCCGTGGTCGTCGTTTGAGGGGCCGCGGGGTACTGAGGCGGTTTCCGCCTTGTTGTAGTCAGTCAGTCTCCGGTCTTCTCCAAAAAAAACACCCTTCTCTCTCACCTCCGGCGTTTTCCCTCGCAGCATTGATTTGTTGTCAAATATTGTACAAAGCTAGTACTTGATTCAAATTTGTAATGTTACCGTTTATTAAAATGTAGCTTTAAAAAACAAGATCAACGAAATTCTGCAGCAATGAAACGTCCGCGAAACAAGCTTGTTTGATTTCTGCAACGCAATATGGGTTTATTAGTTTACACAATAAAAATTTAAGACAAAGTTTCCGCAGGATGTACAAACTAGGACTTCGTTCGTATCTACTGTTTCGACTACAGACTTTTTTAAAAATCATTTCAAGTTCTGCCTCAATTTTGTAGCTGCATATCTGTTCTTCTACTCCTGAATACAATTGACTATTCCTCTAGTACTTAACACTTTCGGTAAAAATTGGCCTGACTCCTTTTATTGCGTGCTTCGCCCCATGAGAATTTGCAATCGTGAGTCTGGTAAAAGTACAATCATCGTCTTCGTTATGCAAGTCTTTGCAGATTTCCTAAAAAAAGAATAAGATTTTCATACTTTTCCTACTCAACTTCTTTTTACCAAAAGTAATTTCTCACCGTGTTCACTGTGGTTTTTTCACAACTCTACTGTTCCAAGCTTCCAGGTGTTTCTCCACTAAAGCCCATCTGGCTGACGTCTCCTGCTCCATGTTTGTTGTGGGTTGGACTTATTCCCCCTTTTTTTAAACACAACAATAACAATCATTTCACGTTCAGTTCATCCACCCCATTACAACACAATCACATGCTCGCACACTGTAGCTAGATTCTCTCTTTTTTTGCTTTGCTCGTTTGGGTATCCAAATACTCGGGAGTCCTCGAACTGTTTTTATGTTCACCTTCATACAAGAAGAAAGGAAAGAGGTTCATTCGTTGAAAAAAGAGATGTCTTTCAATTGCAAGCTGAGCTCTCCTGCTTATCACAGCCAACATATGCATTTTCTCGTACAGTGATGAAATAGTTTTTGGGGACCGAATTAGCATTGTGGCTGAACGCCATTTAATTAACACGGGGCGACGGTCGAGAGAAAAAGTGAAAGGTCATTTCACACCACGCTCCTCCCATTGTGTTGCACGGCGCTCATTCATTCATTCCGCTGTAATGCAATTCGGTCCCCAAAAACTATTTCATCACTGTATAGTATTAAGCTCGGGGAGAAACCATCCTGTTCAAGAGCTTCTACTCTGCCGCAATTTCTCTATTTACCGACTAATATAACAGATAGTGTCGGTTTTAGTTACCTAAGCAACGTTAACGGCGTGTATATAACTCTCAATCGTTCATTATGCACATATATTAAATATAAATATTTATATATGCATAGCGAACGGCTGAACGTTACTACAATTTTTGCAGTATTATCAATCGCACTTAGTACCTACTCACATGTACTTGACTGTTTGAATCTGCTCCATGTCCACAATTACTTAATCCAACACCTAATGTAATATCATCACCATGCGGTTCTCATTTCTCCTCGCACGTACACACTACATTTTTTCTTTGCCGCCACACTCAAGTTAGCCGAGATCCGCCCGATATTCCAACATATTTTTTAGTTAGCGTCAGTTTTAGTTAGGCAAGCAACGCTAACGTACAACTTTCAATATATTACATATATATTTGGCAGAGCGAACGGCTGAACGTTACTACAATTAGCGGTATTATCAATTGCACTTAATACCTACTCACATCCATGCATTTGAGCAACATTTGACTGACAACAAGAGACGAAAAGGGAATATGTAAGTGAAACTGTAACAGGCATTTTAGGTTTCCCGCTCCGTGGAGCGGAAGCGCTGCTAATCATCATCTGTTGGGGTGATCAGAGCGGTACCTTAGATATGTATTAGCAAACACTACACATATCAGAAAGTCAGACACTTTATTGGTGTTTCTTTGCCAGTTTTCGCAACTTTTTTGCTTCCGACTGAGCTGTCCTTTGTTTTTAATAATATTTCGCAAAAATGTGTACCAAGTGCTTTAAGGAACATGTTTGTACAGTAAATTCTGCTTACCGTCACAACGTGTATCTTTACCTGCTTCGTAATTCCTTTCTTTAAGGAAAAACTCACGTCGGTCGTGACAGGTTAAATTTCGGGTGTGTAAACGCCGACCGCAAAAAGAAAAAAAATTCCATACTATTTGCAAGCGAAGCAGTCAACGACCCGACCTACTTTCGGTGTACATTTCCGCCACCTTTAGCACGTTACCCGGATTCCTCTTCGCTCTTCCTTCTTCCCCACTAACCTTGATACGCATGATTGTAATAACCGTCGATATTTTTAGTTGCGTAATACACGCACCATGCTGTTATCTCATCACGTAGAGCCATGACAGTGTTTCGGGTGGAAAGAAAGTAGAGCTTCCATCCGGGGATTTTCCGTATTCTCCGAATCTGCGTAGCACGCTTGCCAAATATATATTTCCAACATAAGCCCATCCGGGGATTTTCCGTATTCTGCGAATCTGCGTAGGACGTGTGCGTAACACTTGCCAAATATATATTTCCGCCATTGGTTCTCCCGAGCATTACAATTCCCGCCAAAAGTCTTGTGAAAACTGCCGATATATATACATAAATGATCACACACCGTTGGTAACGTAGCGATATAACGACATTTTCGCCAAAACCGAAAGCGGGGTTAGCAAGCAAACTGTCCGATACATCAAAATTCGATTCAATAAGCATGTATGAGTTACTTAATCATCACAAAACCTACTAAAACCGATAAATTTGAAATCGGAGTTTTTTTTGCAAAAAGGCTCCAAACAGAGGCCGTGATGAAAGGGTCCTTCAGCTACTGGAGACGATGTCAGAAGCACTATTACTAACCACAACGGCACGTAGATGGTGTTGGCACACATGACGATGTGACTCCCTCGATCCATAATCTGAAATGTTTAAATTACCTCGATTAAGCAAGTTCAGCGAGAACTGCATGAATTACGAATAAAATTTCTGCCGGATCATCAAAGTCCGAATTGGCGACATAGAACAGAACGCATCTGGCCCAAAGGTCCGCAAGATGGGGCACTAGTAACAAAACTTATGTTCCAGTCGTCCAAGTTTTATGGACGAGCGGGAAAGTTAACTCCCCATAACATCAGTCATGAGACAGTAGCAGAAGGGAAAAGTCCAAAAACAAACGGCAAGACACCGGTGCTGTGGATGAATTACCTGAACTACCTGGTCTGGATCTATGGCAGGTGTGCACTTGTAGCTTGAATGCATCGATCCTGTTCCTTTGAAAGTTTATTCACCGCAGAAATTTCATTTCAACAAAACCAGCTGTCAACAGGGACTAGAATAGTGTCTCAGTCAATAGAGTCAAGAGTTTTGATTGGACAACGCGAAATTAGCTCACGTGAGGTTGGTTTGGTACGAACATTTGTGCGTCAAAATGTCTCTATAAAGTCAATAAAGCCGACCGAGTTCAAAGTTTCTAATCATCCTGCAAAAGCTGACGACATCTTTTCTTCTGATGGAGCGAGTCGTAATACAAAAAAGGGGGAGAAACAGAGGTTGTGGCTCCAGGAAGGGAAGATTCTTGGAAGAATCATGGCTTAAGTGTGGAAGAAGGCTATGAATCAAAGCGACGACGAAAAAGATCCGTGCGAAAATTCAACATTGATCGAGAGAGTGTAGAACAACAAGCCAGGCAACATCAACGTGAGAATTGCAAGCAAAGCAGGGTAGATTGAAATATAGCCGCAATCAGCAGTGTTTGGAGATGACCGTCGAAGAGAGGAGGAGAAAAAGATGCGAGACGAAAAACTCAAACATTTTAGACGTCTTTTCAGACAAGGTAAACAAGGCTCTCGTCGAGACGTTTCTATTCCAGTTGGTGCTGAAGACCAAGAAACATGCTTCTTGTAAGTTTAAAACTTGAAAGTTGTTTGAAATTGTCCGGTTGCGTTTTGTTTGCTAAAAGTCTGCTAATGTGTAATGGCTTATATCTAACACAGGTGCAACTGGTTATTTTCATCATCGCTTCCGCCGCAGCGAAGTTATGTGTGCCAGCATTCGAAAGGCGGCCCAAGTTCTTGGAGCTTTATGACGTCATGGCTGACCACTCCATACGGTCTCGACTAGTCCACGATGACTACAAGGTTCAAACTGAGTCTGAAGACGTTCCAAGTACACGTTATGGCAGCTTCTAAGTTCAATGCCAACTAGATTACATGAATACGCTCTATGTTGGTGGTGCAGCCGAGCTCAATGTTGCGATTGGTTTCTTGCTAGGCAAAGTATCAGCCAGTGCAGATGTCCGCCGGGAGTTCAAAGCTGTCTGTGATTCAAGTCATCAAGTTCTCGAAGAGGTAAGAAATCCACTCTTGAAATCTTCTGCATACTTTCAGTATTAAACTACTCCAATGAACTACAGCTGGAGCTTTCTTCTGTTTTTGTTTAAGGCAGTGCGCGCTGACCCGTGCGGGGAAGGGAACTACGTCTTCGATGACGTACAAGATGCAGCTACAAAGCCTGGTCATGTTGTACTTTGATCTCTCAACGGTATGGAATTCGAAGTACACGTCAAATTGTTAGTGAAGTCTACCGAAGAAACAGGCTCGACGGGAGCTGAACTTGAGGCAGCAATCAGCTACATGCTGAATTCCTTCAAAATGAATGCGAAGTTCAGGTCTGCCAAAAGCAACAAGAGCTTTGCGATCGAGCAATTTCTTCGATTTCACGTTCTGCATTATGGCCCGTATTCGCCTCCATCGCCGCAGATTTCCTCGTCGACCAGGTGAATACAACATATCAATACCCGTTTTTCAACATTTCTAAACTGTATTGCCAATTCATTTATTGATTTTCCAATCTGAATTTTTCTCCTGTTTTGCAGTAAAGCCTGAGCCCTCGTTAATTCCAGTGAACACAGTCACTTTGAACGATTCCTCTGAAAGTGAAACCTTGGGTTTGGTTGAGCTTACCGTGCTTGCCTACTCTAACTTTGATGTGTTACCGTTTCAGGAGGTAAAACGTGCTAATAATTTATTTCAGTGGCTCGTAAAAATTCTACACATATTACTAAAAACAATCTCGATAATTTTGCAGATTTTGATGAAGATGTAAAGCTATTAATGGCCACTTCTGAGTGAATATCCCGATTAGCCTTGCTTGCTCTTTTATTGCTGCATACGATCCATTCAATTTCTTGAATCTTGGACTTGCTTTGTCTAGGATCTCGTTGAGATTTTCTAGTTTCCCGTTAGTTATTGCAAATTACCTACGAAGACTTGGTAGTCTTCAAGTTTGTTTGTCACTGGCACGTGTGGCGTATGGTTTACCTGTTTCGCCCAACAGCAGACTTGATATTGTATTGAATATTGCCCAAACGTTCTAAATCTAGTGTCCATATTGTATCGTTACCTTATGTAATTAGTGTTTGTTTCACTTAGTAATTTGCCGTACGTCTTATACTTATTCAGATGTGAATCTTGATCCGTCACTTCCAATGAGTTGTCCCAAAATTTCAATAGTAACCCGTTCCCGTCCGCTCTTTTGTTTGACAAAGGTTAGCTTACACATCCTTAACGTATGATCTGTAAGATCGATGAAATTGTTGCGTTGGAATTGGCTATGTTACTAACTAACTGCTCTGGTTGTGTTCCGTTAAGTATCTGTAATGTCACGTACGCATGCTGGTAACATTCTCTTAAAGTGTTCAGGATAAGTCAGGAAGTTCAGGAATCTGTTGTTGGGGTCACGTGAATGTTAGTAAGCTTCAGCAGCGCATAGATCGCTTTTTGCAAGAAGTAGCTAAAGTTGGGAACAGAATAGAGCTCAATGTAAATAGATTCTACAAACAATTTGGTATCTTGTCAATAAAAGAGTCATACACGCATTATGTAATAGACTATATTCGTAATATTGTACTTCACCACAGTGACAAAGAATTGTTCAAGTGTTTGTAAACCATCTCTGAAAGATGTAAAGAGAATGGAGAAATTCTCTTGATAAACCCTAATTACAAATATGTTCGTACCAAGCAATGTTTTAAGATAGAGTCCTGCAGTCTACGGAGCGCACTACCACGTAATCTTAGAAAATATGAAGTAGGTAATTTTAAGTTTAGTTTACAAACCCATCTTGTAAGTTGTCGCTAATATGATTCTCTTCCAGCTTATTTAAGAGCTAGTCAATACTAGTCTAATCGTAGTTACATGTCATGCCTGTAAAACCAGCTGTGTGTCTGAAAGGTACTGACAATAAACCCAATCAAATCAAATATATTATTACATACTTGATGATCTCAACTGCTACACGGTTTGTGTCGCCTCGTCAGAGGCTTTTTCACTAAAACGTTACGCTTCTGTACCTGTGTCCATCGAAACGTTTTCGAAATTAACACACGTGTAAATTGCTACTACACGTTACGAAACGGTAACACTCCAGGGCCTACCAATATTGCTAGCATTCAGTTGGGATCCCTATGACTAGCCCTTGTCTTCAGCCTGCCTTTGAAGCCTAAACCTAACGTTCCAACTGAACTATGGGATAGTAAACTCTACAGCTTGTCCTTGCTTGGACAAAACTAATGAGTTCGCTGCTGCCCAGCCCAAAAGTTACGTCTTGTCTGGTCAAGATCCACTTGTCAAACAAGATACTTGTCAAAACTCCAACAACAATTGCTACTGTCCACATTACATTAGTATAAATGTAAATACAGATGTTTTCTCCAGCCTTGCCCATGGCCGGAGAAGCTTATCAATAGATGTATGCCCGGTCTTGCTTGACCAGAGCCTAAAGTACCCTACCAGCTTATCAGTATATCTCAATAGGTGTGTCAGTGGCCCTTCAATAGATTACGCTTCGACTTTTGGTCATTGTTACATCAGGTTACATGCGGACAAGTTTAGATTTTCCTGTCTTCAGTATTCCAAAAATTCAAGATTCTTCAAGCGAACAAAGATCATTCCGCCGCCAGTGCTTCACAAACGCATAGGATGTCATCAAAATACTCTGAACGAGAAGAGGTCCTGGAAAGTTCGAAGACAAGCCTTCAACGGGACTACGAGTATCTCCGAAAGATAAAGCTGAAATTCGAGCTCCCAAAATCCAAAGCTGTGAAAATGTCTCAATCTGCCAGCAGGCGCTGGCTTGAAAGCTCTTCTAG
>JAQGBJ010002854.1:0-14761 GCA_034698345.1 Sphaeridia pumilis
CGTCGTCTGTGTCCATCTAAATTTTGCTTTGAATATTTTCATCAGCAGTAGCAAAGGCAAAGGATATGTGCAAACAATACAGACGGACTCGATGAGATACATTTTTACTTATATTTTTTGTGGCCAATTAAATTAATTCAGTCAAATAATTATTATTAATTCAGTTGGTGTTTAAAGAAGTTAGTGCGAATGTTGGAGTGTTTTGGGACCAAAAGTTGTGTTGGAAAAGAAGGAATTGAACAGATGAAAAACAAGTGGCTCAAAAGTGGTTTTTAATTTGGTAGTGCGGAATGCAACAGACGGTGGTGTGTGTAATTTGATTGATTGTTGGAATTCAGCAAATTATATAATACGGACGGATTGGATGGAACAAGCTGGAGATTTTGCAGAGGTGGAAAGAAGAAAGAAGAACTGAAAGAGTTTGTTGTGTTGTGATTTTAGTGCATTGATTGAATCAGAAAGGATTGATTTAGTGTGGTGGGTGTTTAAATCCAAGGATTGGATCATTGAAGGCGTAAGTTGTGCAGAATCTGCAATATTTTATGTAACTGGCTTTGGAAGCTTTGATTTGTTGGGTGAACGAGGAAAGTTGGGCTTTGAATTGGCGAGAACACACTTGTTGCTGAAAATTTCGCAAGTGGTAAGGCTAAAGGCAAAGGCAGGCTTTTGAAGTTTTTGAAGGTGTCAAAATATATTAGGCAAGGTGTGAAAGGTGACACTTTTCGGTGGGCAAGGGAAGGTGAATTGAAATGATCAAGTTTGGTTGGTTCAAGACTTCACTTCAAACTTTAAGGTTCAAGCTTTGAGATCAAGTGCAAACAAATGTGTACAATGTAGAGATATTTGACGTGGTTTCTCTAGAATGTTGTATATATAATTGTTGATCTTTGATGATGTGTCTTAGGAGCAATTAGATTTGTTGGCGTCAAACGAAGGTTGATTGATTCTTGTATGTACGTAAACAAATGACAAAACAAAAGTTAAGCGTAAATGTGAAGAAGAAGGTTCTTGTTTTGATTTGCGCAACGTCGAGCGATTTTACGGTTTTGATTTTAGTCTGGACAGTCTCAAATATAATACACGTAATTTCAATGCTTGAAGCTGTAAGATTCAAGCAGCAGCTGAGTAGAATAGATGTATTTTTCATAGTTACGTGTAGTTACGGGGTTGTACGTATATTGTGTTGAAAATTCTAATTCCGAGAACAAGTTATAGAGTATTAGGGTAGATTAGAGATAATAGGCTATTCTTCGATGTTGATTCATCGTCGGAAATTTGAGGATATTGGCCAGCGATAAAGTTGTTAGCGCATTGTCTAGAAGTATGAATTGTGGGCGGGGATTGATGATTGATAAAGTAGTTTAAATTTAGTAGCTAGGTAGTAGCTCACTAGCTAGGTTCAGAAAGTAGTCAACGATCTGAATCATAAGGTCTTTGAAGAAAATACTGGGGTATTTATATTTCCGGTTGGTGATTAGTCAGTAGTTCTGATTTGAAGTGCCAACATTTTATGCCGATGCCAAACGCCTAGGAGCAGTGCGAACTAACGTAGGAGATTGTTTGTTAGTTATGCCTCCAGTGAAATATGATTTATTTTGTTTTATAGGAGGTTCCGAATCTGATACCACAATAGCAAATGATCCGCATTCCGCAAATACCACTGGACTCCTGAAACCTTGGATCGAGATCACGTGAGTGGAATCCAGAATCTTGTGTTCGTTAGATAAGATTGTGAACTTTAGGCTATAATCTAGTTGATTAATGCATGCATGTGCGATTTTTAGATTCGCTGCATATCAGTTAGCTTATTGTGTTTTATCCAGCCAGGGGTTGGTAGTTAGATCTCTGTGCTGTAATCTTCAACGGAAATCCAACGGTTTCTTTTCGATTCTATCTTTAAGCTGGAAGTTTGTAGATTGTTTATCAGTTTTTAAGTTTGATTTTTGTTTCATATTCACAGACTGATCTGTGGGTTCCCTCATCGATGTTCGATGTTCCACTCACCCACCCAAGGAATGGATTGTGAACGCTGTAGCTGCTAACTGGCGCCGAAGAAGCTGGGAGACACCAAGCGTTGGAATTTCTCTAACAATAGAAAGATACTGCAAAAATATGACTTGATTCAAGAGACTTCATGTAGATACGTCCAAGCCTGCGGAATTCGCGAGGCTTCCAAAGTCCTGACAAAGGACATTGCCAGCATAGTTGAGAGTCTGCAAATAATTTAGTGGAGCCGCCGGAGCCATAATAATCATAATGGAGCATATGAAGCGATCGAGTAGTAGCAAAAGTAGTTTAAGTTCCGGTTTCTCGTCGTACGCCAGTGGGAACACAACGTTGGATATGATATTCACAAGTGCCTTTATCCGGTCCATGAAGAGAGATCCTGAGAGGAGAACAACGCAAGACATCCAAAATATTTACGCGACGCTCAGGTTAATATATAAATTGCTTTTTCCTTTTTGATTAGTTTTCAATTATGTTCAAGTCCTGGCTTATCAGCTAGTGTCTAAAAGTTTTGACGGATGATTTCCACCTTGTTATTTTGCTTCCAGGAGGAAAAGTTGCCTGAGCTAATTCAATTGCGATTTTGATTACAGAACTTTTGATTGCCTCGTCGGGTTGGATCAAGAGACGCTAGTGTACATTGCAACGAACGGAGTTCTATTAAACAAAGAAGCTAATGAAATTCTTTACTGCCGAGGGGAAGTGGCTGCAAGTTGGTATATCCTTCTATCCGGTGCGGTTTTCATCGAGGGTTCCATGTTCGTCCCTATTGCAACGTACGTTTGCGCAATGTCTTATTTTTCCAATATTGATTTTATATTCGCAAGAAGGAAGCGAGATGCTGTATTCAGCCAGTAGCATCTGCTTTTCCTCTTATGCTGCAATGCTTCATGATGTTTGACGTGAAAATTGAGTGACGAAAGTCTAGTAGTAAGAGTGTAGGCTTGGAGTCGCCGGGTTCTAATTTTTGCCCTTTTTCGTTTTTTCAGTTTCGGAAAAAGACTTGTAAATTCGACACGACGGAATAATGAGTGTTTAATACTCGAGCCTAGTGACATGATTTGTATCGACTACATGGAACATGGGAATTCGTTTGGCGGGGCTCACCATCCAAGTAGAAGTAGTCATTCATCAGATACTTCATCGGCTTATTCGGGATCTGACACAATGGGTTCTTCGGTGCCAAGCGACGAAGTTGATTTGTCCGGGTTAGTCGAGTCTGTAGTTGACTCGGATGACGACGAAGAAGATATTGGCAGCATCGAAAATGTGGCCGTTCGGTGAGTAACTTATTAATCTAATGGAAATAAAACGGAAAGTATTTTATAGCTGAATTAATATGTTTTTAGGGATGCTGTCCGCGAATGTCTAGAAAGGTACCCTTCGGAAAGAACTGAACATGACATCAACGTACTTTTAGAATTTACACAGCATCTGGATGCTTTCAAAGACATGACCATGTCAGTTCGGCGATCACTTTGTACTGTCATGGTTTTTGCTGTCTGCGAGAAGGCTGGAATTACTGTGTTACAACATGGCGAAGAACTGGACACGTGGTCAGTCATCGTACATGGGTCTGTTCAAGTTTCGAAGCCTACTGGGGAGGTACGTTGCATAACCTTTTACCACAGTATTCAGAGAAAAAGTTATCTATGTTGACATGAATATGATTGATACAGAATGAAGTCTACACCGCCGGAAGGTCGTTCGGTGATTTCGGGAACCCACCGACAATGGAAAAACAGTACTTCCATGGGACGATGAAAACAATCGTGGATGACTGCCAGTTTGTTTGCGTCACGCAAGCGGATTACTATCGTATACTTAAAGAGGTGAGGCTTAGCACCTGAAATTTCTTTGGCACTATGCGAAGGTTATGTATACGTATTTGCGTCTTCCAGGGAGAAGATAATCAAAAGCTCCATCGGGACGCTAATGGTGAAGTAGTGCTAGTAACAGAGCTTCGAAGAGTTGACGCCGTCAAAGAGGGACATGTGGTTATTCGAGGAACCGTCGAAGAACTGTTGAATCAGTTAGTGTATGCTGATCAGCAGTACGTTGATCCTACTTATGTGGAGGACTTCCTTTTGACACATCGAACCTTTACGGCTTCCGATATTCTGGCACAGAAACTCATCGCCTGGTTCACTGATAAAGAATTACGAGACAGAGTCACAAGAGTAGTTCTGCTGTGGGTCAACAATCATTTCATAGACTTTGAAACGTCTAAAACTCTATTCAACTTCTTGTTGGAGTAAGTGTCAATCGAGCCGGAAAAACTTGTGCTGTTCCACTTATTTGCAAAATTTTAATTTGGTTCATCTCATTGTATAGATTCCAGTCTATGCTGGAAAGTTTCAAAAAGATGTCGGGACAACTGAGACTGCTTCAGCTGGCTTGTAGTGGAAAGTCAAGAATAAGGCATATTACAATTAGCCGAGTATCACGGGATGATCCTCTTCCATTCAATATAATGGGAGGTGCTGATAATGAGCATCGGATATTCATTAACCACGTAAGTATGATGTGTGACATATGTATGCCTATTAACTTAACTGTCGTTTAATGATAAAAATGACTTTGTTTAGGTTGACATCGGTAGTAAAGCGGAAGAACTAGGTTTAAGACGGGGTGACGAAATTTTAGAAGCAAACGGCCAAAGTTTTGAATCAGTGTCTTTAAGTAGAGCTTTTGAAATACTAAAAGGAGCTACGCATCTTTTTGTTACTGTAAAGTGTAACTTCTTAGGTAAGACCTTTTTGCGTCAGAGTTTAGATAACATTGAGGAATTTATCTCTAATGAAGTGTTTACTGATTTTTCAGGTTATTATAAATGTATAAACAGCACCATTCCAAAGTCCACCAGCGTAACTGACGACTCTAGGGTCCAAAATCTACACAGCACAATAAGCAATATGACTCTTGAGCAACCCTTACAAACTATGCACAAAAGTTCACGACAAAGGCTGAAAGAGGCTTTAATGAAGATTCACGTGCTACCCAAGAAACCGTTGACTGTTCAATCAAACAGTCGAATACAAGAATCTCCTATGAGACAACCTGACTTTCCTAATGGGACGCTCAACGGCGTGAAGATTGATTTCCCGGAGAATGTCTTGAAAGTTTTTAGGTAAAATTTCAATTTTGCTTCTGTAGTTAGTGAATGCCATGTTCTTTAATCTTAACGTGTTTCACCTACTTCTAATAGGGCGGACCAAACTTATAAGTTTCTCTTAGTGAACAAGGAAACCACAGCCCGAGAAGTTGTTATGTTAGCTCTACAGGAATTTCAAGATATGACCAGTTTGAATTCAAGAGACTATTCATTGTTTCAAGTAAGCTGCATTTCATAGTGTGAGTACCTCTATAAGTTCAGCGATAGACTAATTTATTTTTGATCTTAGGTGTCTGCCATCAATGGAATTCTTAAACAGGGACGGTTGCCTGATGACAGATTTAACTTAGCTGAAAGAATACCACTGGGGGCTAGATATTACATCAAAAGAAGCGATTCATCCGAGCAACTTGTGCCTACTGAGTCGGTCCCTGATCTCACGAAGGAAGGAGATGTTACCTTTTTGCATCTAAATCCTGTAGAATTGGCATTCCAGCTCACATTAGAGGTAAGAATTGCTCAAGCTACAGAAAATGTAAGGGTAAAGCATCTTGATACATTATTGTTTCTCTTTGTAGGACTACTCGATCTTCAGGCAAATCGAGATGACAGAGTTCATTGACGATCTTTTCAAAATCGAGTCAACGTATGGAACGCCAAATTTGCAAGCATTTGCAGAGCTTGTGAATAAAGAGACATTTTGGGTAGTGACTGAAGTAACCAAAGAGCCCAGCATCAGTCGTCGAGCTCAAATCATCAAAAGGTTCATAAAAGTCGCTACGCAAGCACGGGAATGTAAGAACTTCAATTCCATGTTTGCTGTCATATCTGGGTTGGGACACAATTGCGTTCAGCGCTTGAAGAATACATGGGAGAAAGTACCCGGAAAATACAGAACACATTTCAAGGTTCGTTTCATTCTAAAACTTGTAATCGTACTTGCTATGCCTATCGTAAGTCTTGTTTGATGTACAGGAAATGGAAGAGCTGATGAATCCCATAAGAAACATGAGCAAATATCGTGCACTTGTTTCTCAAAGCAGTGGACAAACGCCCATGATTCCTTTTTACCCGGTAGTTCGAAAAGTAAGAGTGCCTACATTACTGATCATTCTACAAAACGGAAGTAGTTCGGCAGTTCATTATTTTCTATTTCGGCAGGATTTAACATTCATCAACGAGGGGAACTCTAAATTCATCGATAATCTCGTGAATTTTGAAAAAATGCGCATGCTTTCGCGAGAAATTCGTCACCTAATTCAGATGTCTGCTGCACCATACGATACATCTTGTCAGCCGACCATGGCCGCAATGAACCAAATGAAATCTAACATTACGACTACCATCGGAAAAAGACGGAAAAAATCTCATGGTCCGCCGAATCCAAAAAAGATGTACGAAGAAGCGCATATGATACGCAAAGTAAAGGCCTACTTGCAGCAGTTGACAGTCATAAATGATGAAAACGTGTTGCACGAAATGAGCAGAAACTGTGAAGCTAGCAACTTAGTATCAGGCGGACATGGAGGTAGCAGCAGTTTGAACTCTGCAAGCAGTACCATGATCAACAATAGCCATAGGGGCAGCGGAAGTCGGAACCGAGTACCAAGCCCAACTCCGAGCACAACATCAAGCAATTCTAGTGAATCCACCAGGTTAAAGAAATTCGGCACAGGCAGCCCTGGTAGTTATCAAAAGTTACTGAGCTTAACAAACTCTGTGAGTGAACCAAAAGCAAAGATTACGGTTAAAAACTCTACTTCTTCATCGACATCTAATAATGGATCACCGCCTGGTAGTCTGAGTAAGCTTGACGCCATAACTAAATTGTCAATCTTTACAAAGTTCAAAGTTCATTTTTGCCTCTAATTTTTCAGGAAGATTCCAGCTGAATAACAATACATCGCAGGACAAGTTACTCTTATCCGTGGAGTCGTCGAGTGTGCTTCCTGGGATCCCGAGCGGGTTACATCATAAGGAAGATGACAAAAGATCTTCGATGTAGATGACATCGGTCAGCATTATCATTGCTGCATTTTTTATCACTGTTGTACCTTTATTGATTAAGATGTATTCCAGCAAAAGGGGATATGGTAAATTCGGCAGAGCTGAATGTTTTGGCTCTCGAAAACTATATATTTAATGTAAATACTTAATACAGTTAGGGTACATACTAGCTTTCAGAGACTTTTATATATTGTTAGATTTTATATCCGTATTTATAATCGTTGGTTATTGTTTGCTGCAATCGTTAACCGCAACTATCGCCAATGTAGGTCATAGGTTTTTAATCTTTTGCATCGACAACTTGCATACTTGTTCATCAACTTTTGTATATTTTGTGCCCTGAGCGTCCATACCATGCATACACCGAAAGTCTCCACTGCAAATTCATTTTAAAATGTTACAATTCATAAAGTCAAGGTGATGTTTTTGTTAGTGCCGTGTTATATTTCTGTACTGTGTCATGTATAAATCAGATTACGATTGTTCACTTGCTAGTGCATTACCTGAAAATGTATTATGTTTCTAGGAAGCTGATTTTGCATGGTCGCGAAAGCATTAAAATGTATTTTCGCCAAAACTTTTACTCGGAGAGATATTTGTGCAAACAAAGAATAAAACATCATATGCGGAAGGTCGGCCTTTTGGCTAAGATCAAAATATAGATTGTAGTACAAAACTTTTATTAAACTTGCAAACCACTGCCTATAGTATCCACATACCATGAACACATTTTTTACCATTCACACATCATTTATCACTTAATGAGCTCACGCAGGAACATCTACACACACATTGACCATCGACGAAGTATATTCGTCATGTAGCAGAAGAAACAAAGTATAAGCGACTGTGGCTTTACGCCAATTAAGTTCACATTGAAATAATGCGAATTAAAATACACAAACAAGATAACTTTGTGCTTGTCTGATACAGTGCGTAGCCAAAAACAGCCTGGTTGAACACAAAGACTCAGGGTATAACTTAACATATTAAAACTCTAGTTTATGACTCGCAACAAAGCAGATCAAGGAAGGACTTATACTGATTACAAATTCACTTTCATAGCATATAACTATTTTAAAAACTTTGAATGAGCGGATCGATAGTACGTCGTTCGTTTGCGAATTATTGCGATAACTGGGAAGAACTATTACAGATATCTCTGTCTTTTATGACTCGGAGAGTCCATATTTACGTCCATAGGCGAACTTGAACGCTTTCTACCTGGTCCGAACGGTGCAGTTCTGCTAAAAGGCGGTTCCAGCGATAGCTCTTCAGTAACGCTAGCATGAGTTGCGACCCCTCCGATTGACTGAATAGCCTCCCTAGAATTTCAAGAGACATCGACCATCAGAACGTAATCCAGACAAACTGCAAAAGCCTAGTTAAATACAATACCTGAAAGTATCCAGATGAGAATCGTCTTCGTTTGGCGAGAAATTTGGCGGAGATTTGCGTTGTGGCGTTTGAGGAGTTTGCTGCTGCTGCGGCTGACTTGCTACACCACTTCCAGGCTGACCACACAACATCGCTATGAGCTCGTCCCGTCTATAAAAACGCAGATTGTTCAAGTCACTGGTTTCAAAATGATTTTCAATTTCAAGGTCAGAAATTCTTACTTGATGAATCTCCTGCGTTTTCGTACCCACTGTAAAATTTCTTTGGTCCTCCTATTATATCCTGTTGCCATTCCCATCTCTGATAGCTTTCGAGACATGTCGACACCGTCTAGAGTTATACAAGTGATTTTATTACACTGAAGATTACAATTCAAACTTCATCCACCAAGATTTCAAAATACCTTTATACAGTAAAGTTGCATCTCGAGCAGCGACCCGGAAAGCATCTGTTCCATTCTTCTGGTTTTCTCTCTCCACATATACCTGTAAGTTAAAGAAACATCGAATCAAACTCAATCTTTCAAACTTCATAAGTCACCATCTCACACCATAATTTCACTCACCTTGGCGATCGAAGTAGCACACTTCTGAAAAGTTCCCCACAACTTGGCTTGTACGTCCAAGTTTTCTTGTTCCAAATTGTCCACAATGTTGTTTTGACTCTCCGAAAAGTTGGCCAAATAACCCGTTTCCCAGGGACTCAGCCAGGAAGAATCTCCATCATCTGCCATTCTAAAAACTGGCAATTGTAATTGCTCAAGGACCTTTGGAAGGAGCCGTCCTGCAGATGATAGTCTTCAGGCTTTGACCACTTGATGTAGCTAGCAGGAACCTAGTTTTTTCACTCTTTCCTATCTCCCAATGTGAAACATTTTCGTTGTCTCGTGTGACCAATGGTGAAACCTGCAACCAATATTTTCAACAATCGTCAGAAAACAATCAATTTCATGCTTCCATTTATCATTCCTGCACCACAGATACTCCCGCCATATGCATTTCCGAATATTACGCCTAGAATGTTATCCAAAACAAGTACAATATTGAATACGCACCCATAGCTTTTGCTAATATTAGCCCAAACTATCAATATAGGTCATTTAAACTCGAGAGATTCCAGAAAAATGATTCAACTTCCTTTACCTTTTCAAAGCTTTCACTTTTACTATTAGACGTACTGGAAATCTATTCCAACCGTCTGATCGTCTGCAGCTTCCTTGAGTCACTCACAAACGAATTGCATTGAATCCAAGTAAACACAAAGACGTTCAGAAGAATCCTTCAAACTATTTATATTTAATTCACGCTTCTTCTGATCGTCTGGACGTCTTCAGTTCCTCACGCCCAGATGTCTGATAATCATCTAGTGTAAACAAACGGACAGAAGTATACATATTTTCACGTTTGAATCTTCCCGCTTTCCTGAACCAAGGCTAGACAAACGTCCGTTAGATGGCTCTGCCAATGCTTCTCTTCGTTCTTGCTACAACAAAGATCGTTTTGATTTTGTTTTGTCATCAACCACCAGGATGGGAGAATACAAAACAAAACACGCCAGGTCAGGTCAAATGGTCAGACCGAAGCCCTTACTGAATAATATGTATTCACCAATCAAAGGGTTACTTGCTGAAGTTACAATTGCTACATGAGATCAACTTCTGAAAGACTTTCTTATCGGAAAACGCAAAGTATGCTGAATTCCTCAATCTTCACATGAAAGTATCAGAAAATTTTGAAAAGTCTCGACTCCTGAAAAATTCAGGCAATGCAATGGATGGGCTTTTTGCAAATTTGCAACGGATGATCTGACGCAGAGCGGCAAACGTTCCAGATCGACAATAGTTTTGGAAGCGCTCGTTGGATGGCGCTAAACTTTTAGCACTCTTATTCAAAGGTTGCTTGTTTATAGCCCGCTCCTCGGGTTTCCAACGCAGTTCAAGTTGTATTTGTGTCCGTGATTCGTTGGAATTTGCGAATAATTAATTTAATTGTTTAACATTAAAGAAAGAATTCCATTAGAGCATAAACTTAGAATTAAAGTTATAACTTGTTGATTCTCAAAAATCTTAATTGGCTTTAATTTGCCGGATGAAAATCCCGTAAGGTTTTCCTGTTTGATCCACAACAAGTGCGTAATCGGTGAAAATCCGTCTAGTCTGTTCGAGTCATTGGGGAGCATCAAAATGGGTAAAACGACTCAAAAGATTCTAACCAACATCGGAAATCTAGAAATTGTAGTTTCACCAGACTACAATGTTAGATCTTTGGCGACGTCTACTCCAAGTCAGGAACTCAGTAAGTTGAAAACATTCTTCAAACCGCATGGCCATACCCGTCCAGAAGTTACGGTGAAATTACAATGCAGAATACTGAACAATCCTTGATCTCTACTCTAGATTTTCTGACGGGAAGAGTCCGGATGGTGTTGAAAATAAGTCTTCATTTGAAGGATGAAGCATCCGTCGTGCTCCGATCACAAGACGGAATGGAACAGGAGTTTCAAGTTCATGATTGCAACTATGCTCCGACCCTAGAGGCTGGATTTCACAGGACCAATGGTAGGTGACTAAACATTGTTAATTTGAAATTTGAAATATATTGAAAAAGCGATATGATTAAACTGGGTACTTCTTTCCATTACAGGCGAAACACTTGACGTCAAAATCAACTTGAAGTTTGACCGTACCCTGGTGCCTGTAAAATTCAATCACTGGAATTTGATTGATCTCCAAAGTCCTATTCTCGACGGGGAAGTCCTGAGATTCCCAGTAGATTTGACCAATGACAGAGCCGAAGTGTTGTTCAGCCAGATAGAAAGAAAAACTGGTTTGGCGAGGGGATCATTTTCGATTGGTTATGAATTTTATAGCTTTGACCGTGATCTCCGACTGGCAGAATTGGGTCTCAGTGAAATAACGGAACTTACTGCTTACCCCAATCTCCAAAATCAGTCGCTTGATGAGCAAAACATAGATCAAGAAGTGAAGATTATTGGAATGGCTGAGAAAGCACCAAAGCCTGGTAGGAAGCAAGAAAGCGAACCTGAAGCTACGTGCTCGTATCAGAATCTTCGCACACCGTTCGAGAACGTCAATGAAGTTCGGAATCCCGCGAGCAGCGAAGTGCATGTACCCGTCGTCGCTACTCAAGTCGAAAGCCAGAACCAACCTCCTGTTCCTGATCCTTTTCAGCAACCACTTCCCTCAACATCTCGTCAGCTACCAATGAACCCTCCATCATGTGAAAGACCAGAGGTCAAGCTAGAATTTCGACCTAAAATGGAAGCTACCGACGAAGGCAGCATAGCTGATATGGTGAAAACAGCAACACGAGGCCGTGGACGACCAAGAAAAGAGGAAAAAGGGTAAGTAGGCAAATCACCTGTTCTATTTTAGAGACGTTCGGATTGAAGCATTAAAATAATTTACTTTTTTAGCCCGATTCCCCAAAGACGGAATAACAAGCGGACCAAAACTAAAGCTGAACATGGCAGTGATGACGATGATAGTGACCCTAACTGGACACCCAGACGTGGTCGAGGTCCTCGAGGTCGACCGAGAAAAGAAGAGTAAGTACCACATGATCACAGTAATTATGGAAATTCCAGGGTTAGCTAATTTTCTCTTCTTTGATGCTTCCAGGGTCTTCTGTACCTGCCGTCAACCTCAGATGAATTTATTCATGCTTCAATGTTGTACCTGCCAGGAATGGTATCACGGGAAATGCGTTGGTGTCACTGAAAAACAAGCTGATGGATGGAAAGAGCGTAACCCTTTGCATAAATGGTACTGCTCTCGTACTTCGGCATGTGCGCCTTCTGAAGAAGAGGCCGAGACTGATGGTGAATGAAATATTCTTCTGACATAGATTTTACTTAGCGTTGTTATCTGTTGCACAACTGATTGTTCAGTAAGTTGACTAATTGCTTAGATTTTTAGATTCTGACAAAAACATTTCAAAGCTTAGGCTTCAAGCAATGTCGTGATGTTGATGATGTTTATGTACTTTTTTATTTTCACTTAAGTACATTTATTCACAGTTTACACTAAACACGGTTCCTTAAAACATTGACCATACGACATTTTTCTTTGTATCAACAGACTCATCTACTGCAGCTTTCTTTGATAAATAGATACTCTTACATGTACACGAGTTAGCGATCAACAGTCAATATAGCAATTTACACTTCTGTTAGCATAACAATGCTTTTCAACAACCTATGTAATAGACTCTGGAACAGTAGATAACAATGGGAAATAGTTGATTCATAAGTAATTCGCTGATTGTTACACATGTTTGCACTAGGTCCCAACATATCAACTTCTAAGCACGACTGTACCAGTTCGCATTCGGAATAATGGCTGATCAGTAAGATAACTATTCTTTTCAACAACCCGACGTCGGGAAGACCAAAAAGTGTATAGCATCAAAACTATTGCATTCAAAAATAATTTAGCTTTTGCATTGCAGAAACTTGTGTGTAGCACTTACATAAATACTAGTGGGTGCTGTGGCTGTGACAGCGCTGTGGAAGTATATGGATCGATAATGGATCTGGCGATAGAAAACTAGGTAATTGCTAGTAATATGAGAGTACACTACTACAAGTCCACGACAAATGGCGAATACAGTCAGAATTGATGGCAACAAGATGGTGATGGTACACATTGTTACAACACGGAAGAAAAGTCTAGTTTCTTGGCAGTTTACCGACAAATACAGAATAACTTATAATAGCACCTACTACAGACTGCGGGCCGTAAACAAGAAATAGATGACTGAGAAAGGCAATCAAAAAATCTTTAGGGAACCTTCAAACCTTACAAACTAATAATTATAAACATAACCAGGAATCGCCTCAAAAACTCGTACTTATATGGCATTCAGCTTACAAATTGTTGCACTCGATTCAAATCTACCGCATAACAAGTTGAGTAAACGACTCAAACCTACTAGACTATCTCTCTTCTACAAAATACCCACCCGGCTAGAGTTTGATATTCTGGAAGCATCTACGTTTCCAAAAAACTTGCAATAACAAAAACACACTTGAACTATTTCATAAAACTCGAAAAATCAAAACATTTACAAATGCAACTAACTAAAACTCACTCGTTTAACACAACACTATTATAAACCAATGGCATCGATTTCAAAACCTTGAATACCGTAATCGCGTAGGGGCCATCACTGACACAAAACGCTGGACTATATCGAACGATCCACCTTGTATCCACAAACTTACTACTACACGTTTAAATCCATGTCACTAGATCTGGCCATTAAATATGCGGCCACACGTACTTTCAGGAGCATTTCACATCTTCAGACAAGAATCCGCCGTCAGACATTTCAGTCCTTAACACAAGTTTGGCCCTTAAATAGATATCTCTATATAAAACTAGACAATATTACAACTATTCGGATACGAAACATGTTATGACGATGATGATGATGAGTGATGATAATAAACTCAGGTATTCCATTCTGGAAGTCTTGGTCTTTTGTGCACTGGCCCACCCATGTCACCAACTTGGACTATGATTCCACCGGGTCCTCCTCCTGATCCTCCTGAAGCTCCCGACGAATATATCAAATCAGCGTCTTCTGGCGACAATGGTTGTAATGGAACTGCAATCATCGGATAATCATCATTAGATTTTCACAAACATCATACATCAACAAACTAATTGCTCTGCATTACACACCTTCAGAACCCGGCTCTGTTTTTATCTTCAAATCCGATATGGCACCTCCACCTCCCCCACCACCCGATCCCCTGTCTTCCCGGCTGTGTGCTAACGAAGTATGCTGAATCGCCGCAGAATTGGTGGCCCACGGACTACTGGGATTCCCCGACCCTCCTCCCGTCGAAGACTGAGTAATTTGGTTCAACAATTCATGCGAAAAACTATTTTGGGCGGCAGGATTGGTGGCAGATCCACTCGAGTTACTTAGAGCGCTAGACGCTGCCGCAGCAGCTGCAATATGAGAATAATATGGCTGGTGGTCATACTGCGGAGCCTGCCGTAATGACGAAAGGTGAGGATTCCGGGCTGCAAAACCAACAACATTTTATTAAAAATCATCCAAATCTCATCCCATATCTCTCTTATTTTTCAAACTCACATTCATTACTACCACCACCAGACCCATTTCCACCATTATTCATAGTTTTATAGTTGGTCGGTTGAGGACTGGATGGATGATGGGACGGCGACGAGTCATAGCCATT
>JAQGBJ010002855.1:0-14760 GCA_034698345.1 Sphaeridia pumilis
ATGAATGTATCCATTGCTTTTACTCTCCCGTAAAATGATCATCGTGATGACATTCGGAGGGCTTCCGGAGCCAAAAACCCGCTAACTATGTGTTTGACCATGAAACTTGTAACATTATAATGCGTTATACAGCTGCGTGGAAATGTTAAATCAATGAGCAATAAGACAGAGCCAGTCATATATATATATACATGGAATCTGAACAGAGGTTCTTTTGTTTGTTGGCAACAAGAAATCTTTTATTTACGTGAACGTCCCCTTCGTGGTTTCATATATTCACCGTTAATATTTACAGAGATTTTGAAGGAAGAAATAATTTCGTTTTAAAATATAATTAAGCTTGCTTGAACAACATTAAGTAAAAAAAACTCTTCTTTTATGGCCTCTAACGTTCTACTTGAACAGGTGATGACCTTTTTTGACACCTGAAATAATTTAGCGTCAACTCCTTAATTACTATTAATACACATTATGACGACGATTTGACCAAAGTCTCAGACCTGCTGCTGTTTCGAAAGGCAGTGTACAAAGTATTTTTTACATTTTTCATATAACGACGTACGTGTGATGTAATGGCACTTATGGCAAAATTAGCTGTATATATTTCCATTGTTATATACATTCAATTATTAAGCTTTTAGCTCATTCCTTCGTCTAACTACAAAGTTATGGACACTTTTGGCCTTTGAAAAAAGCCCACCTGAGCAACCTTCCAGAACAATAAGAGTAAAGGGAATATAATAAGAATCAAGCATCAACCAGTCTTGAATTTGTTGGCGTCACAAAACTGGAGATGGATATAAGCGTCTTTGGCACCGGAAGTGTCTACAAGAACAAGGCCCAGACATCGTTCGTTTGTAAAGTCGTCTACAGATTCTCCTAGGATGAGAGCAACGAGAGACTTTCCTTCGACGTGGTTCTTGAATTTGGAACATTCGTCTGGAGACCATTTCAGTATGGCTGGCCAAGTTGGCACTGTTGGAGAAACACAAATAAACAAAATTCGTTTAGAACAAGAATCGACACAGAAATATACATGAACAAAAACTTCAGGAAACATGAAGGCTTTCAGAAATTATGGGAAAATGCACCTTGTAGTTTGGCCTTCCAAGCCTGAGTTTGGAGAGACAAGAAGGCTTTTCGTAATGGAAGTAGTTGATGAGGTTCGACCTGAGCAAAGCCGCCGTAATCGAGAAAGTTGACCATGACTTTTTCGCCTTTCCGGTTAAACGGCGGAACGATTTTTACTCTGTAAATATATAAATATACCAAGATTAAAACCTTCTTTGAAATATCTGCAGCATTGTGAGCTTTAGATTCTACCTGTAATATTTCTGACCCTTCTGCAAGACATAATGGCCATGAAGTACCAAATTGTCCATTGAAAGCACGACGGGTTTCATCTCTCTCGTGTAATACGTTTTCATTCGAGCTTCGAGCATTGCGAGGGCTTGCGAAGTGCGGTAGTTGCGGACCTACAAAATGAGAATCCATATTAATGCACAAATTTTCTTTCAAAAGTTTCAAAATGGTCAAATATAGCTTACATAGAAATTACTCGGCGACGCCACATCCCCAACAATGACATCGAACACAAAACAGTTGCGAAGTAGCTTGCCGAGCGGAGGCCCAATGTGCGGATGGGCATAGCCGGCTTTGGTGTCAGCTTCGTATACTGAATGGAGCTTGAATCCTGGATCCGCAGCAACCGCCAAAGTCTTAACATCTTGTTCAGTCTTTATCATGTTGTTGGTCAAGCTTGGCGGCTGTCCGTAGTAGCTGCTGTTGACGTCCAGTTCGAGGACGTCTTCGGGGCTCAGTCGAAGGCTCGCGTCGATAAGCTCGGGAAGAAGTGGCGGACTTGCGCCGCCGGAATGGCTTGCTGCCGGTGGACCAACGACAGAAGCCATTCTGTCGTCCCTTGGCTTCTTCTTGGTTTTGTCCAAGTTTAGCAATGTGTCGAACTGGTCGCTGAAAGAGTCATCTGGCAGGGAGAACATCAAACTTTCGATATCGTCCTGTGGAATATATAAACACACCCGAGATAAGTCATCAGCTCTTTTTTTCACGAAGCTAACTGTTAGTTGTTGGGCTCTGTATTTAGCCGGCTTTTAAAAATACTGAAATGACTTGACCCCAGAGCGGAGCAGTGGGAAATGTTTTTCGTATAACTGTCACGTTTCTCTTGTGGTTCTGACGCTTCCGCATCTGCACGTGTGAATTATGGAGGCCGCTGCAGGCTGAACTAAATACTGTATGTGCAATTATATATACATTGCATCTCAGGAAGAAGCGCAGCGCGCTAGCGCACCAACTGCATTTCCTATGTTCTAGTGCACGCAATACAAAAGCGTTTCACAGTTTCAAACATGTCAAATTATGTAAGTGTGTCGTTTGGTCTGGCTTTTATAGTCTCCGCCTCCAATTAATGAATATTCTTTTTCTCGCCAGTGTCGCCAGACTTAACGAAGCTTGTCTTGTTAGTTGCCTGTTGATTGACTCAAGTCAAGTTGAAGCCAAATATAATAGATGTAACCAATTCGAAGTCGAATAGCGCCGAACTAAAATTCGTGGACCAATTTTTTAAAAGCTGAATGTGGAATGGCTTAATTTTTATTTGTTGTTCTTGTCTGTTCTGTAGGCTGTAGGTGTAGTGCGTGTCTTTAAAATGTAATATAATATAAGCCAGAATATTAAAAGCCCGGAAATGAAGGAGACACTTTGCGTCTTCGTTTCTGGTTTCGCCGAAGTCTAAAATACACGTATATATACGTGACGACCGTGTAAAAAGACTAACAAGAAGAATACAAAATTTTAGGCAATTGAAATTTTAAATTACAACAGGTGCGCATGAGATGATCGTCTCACTCAAGTATAATGTAGCACCATTGACCAATTCCTATCATATCTCTTCTCACTCAAGTAAAATTTCTTTTGTCAATTATTCATCGTATCATTGAACATGGACGTAATTGCAAATACCATAAAATTCGCACGTTTCCCCGCCTCGTAACCTACTCCAACACCTGACTCAGCCACCCACATGCACCTTTACTTTTGACACACTTGAACCAAACCATGAGCAAATGTTGGCGGTTTAGTATATACTACACATACATGGTTAACTTGCAATTTTTTCCTCATCAGCAGCGTTTATACGCTAGTAGCAACAATCACTTCAAGTCTGAGGTCGATTGATTGTCTCATAAGACAAATATTATATCGCAAGCCATATATGCTTAACGATAATTTGCCAAAATTGTGTACACTGGCTCAAGGCATGTGACCAACAACACCTTTGAATACTTTGCAAGTTGATCAATCATGTATTTAAGACTATCTTCATGCACTCTCGTAAGTCAGTCAACATGTTTTTTCCCGCTGTTGTATGAACCTGTCATTTCGCAATAAATCTTGCATGAAGAATACACAAGGTGATCAAAGAAACGACTTTGTATACACTCGTCGTCGGGAGCCAAAGACTTAATGAGCCGTATAATCTCAATGCATTGAGGCTTTTAGCGTATGCAGTGCAATCCTTCACACTATGCTTTATATCGAAGAAACACCTACTAGAAATTCCGGTCCGATCAGTGTCTAATTACAGGTAATTTCGTGTGTTTTTGTCACGCCTTTTTATACTGACCTGACCTGATGCATAATTTTTGATGCTTGACCTAATCTGATCCAATAGTAGATTGACTGTCTAAGAAGGCTTTAAATTCTTGAAATGTTTTTTGATGTTTATGTATTTCGACTTACCGTGTCATCGTCATCTCCGTGGCTTGCGAAACTCATTCCACAATCCAACTGCCACTGTTTTTAGATATTTCACACCTGCACTTCACTTTTGACACAAAGCTCAAAAAGAGCCTCTCAAGCAGTAGTCACTTTCGATTGACCTTTGGTTGTGTTCGAAAAGGTCTGTCGTGGTAGTCGTGGTGGTGAATGTGGTGGAATAGAATTAAGGTTTGAAGAAGCATATGATTGGAGGAACTTGAGCGAAATTGGTTGCGGCAGTTCACATAAATGAGTCTCGTGTCCGAGATGGGAGATGACTGACTGACTCAAATTGCATGTCGAGATCAAGTTGGTTGCTGGCGGTATCGTCGTCGTCGAAATGGCATAAATGGCAAACGACGACCAACAAGAGATCGCAGCTGCTCTATGTGCAGGCATAAGCGAGAGAAGTTTGTTTGGTGTGGTTCTTCTCACATGGGAAATGCATGTTGTGAAAATGCTGCAATCGCTGTATAATCATATTGCTGTATACAAGGTTGCATGATGAACTGTAAAAATCTCCTGTGTGAAATTCCTTTGAAGAAGACGAGAGAAGGAGTATAGAGCCAAAGCCAAGTTATAATCTGCGGGCTTGATGAGGTGTGTAGTTGGAATATATATGTACAGGAAGGGTTGAGCTGACTGACTGACTGCGACTGAATGTGTTGTTTAGCTTTGGTGTGGCAGTATGTTATGTACTGACAGTTATTCCAACAACTACAAGCCCATTAAATGGCTTGTTCGAAGTGAAATGGCGAGGGTATGTACGGTATGAGTTTGGGGTTTGGGCGGTCCGGCGGTGGAATGCAGTTGGCCTGCTGCTGCTGCTGCTACTGCAGTGTATATTCAGCTTGAGATGAGATACGGCAAAGGTATTTTCGAAGTGGACGTTATTATGGGCGGAATGCAGCTACGAAACGAAATAAGAAGTCTAGGAAAATATGAGCTTGCTCTGCAGTTTGCTGAAGTTTAGAAAAAGCTTCGGAGGTTTAATAATAAAGATTTAAAGGCACATGAAAGATTGGGTTGAGATTTTGAAAGTGGTCGATAATTATGACGTTGGCAAGAAGAATGATAAAAGGTCAGGGTGAAAGCCAAAGCCAGAAAGGTAGATGAAGAGAGATCAAAAGTATGGAACGGGGTAAGATGAGAAACAAGGTGTTTCAAGTAGGTCCGACCGCTGTATTGCTCGGCGGTTAAATGCACAGAGCTGGGGAAGACGCAGATTAGGAAGAGCGTAGATGTCCTTGGGGATTGACGCGCTGGATTTGAGGTTGGATGCCGCTTGAGAAGCCGTGAGCCATGGATAATATCAATACAAAAGCAAAAAAGGCCGAATATAATGAAATGAATATAATACTGAATCGATTCTGCCTTGATTTTGAAAGAAGTTAGTCATTGAATTCAGCTGTGAAGACGTTTTTGTAAGATCATCATCAAGAAAAACTATCGGTAAGAAACTTATCTTGTGCTTGCAAGGAAAGGAAAGGCTGTCTGAATAGTTGAGAGGTTAGATCGTTATTGCGGTTAATTTTGACGAATCTTGCTTATCCGTTCCAGAAATGGCTACACTGGGATCTATAATTGTTGAAGACGTGAAACCAATAAACCGGGAGAAGGTGAGAATTATTGTACTGCGACTGGAGGAAATGTGGAAGTTGGTAAATTGCAGACATTCAGATACGATTGGGCTTTGATTTCAGACTTGTCCATTGCTTCTCCGAGTGTTTTGTAACACTGGTCGGCATAATAATCCTGGAGATTATGTGAATGGTAATGTTCCATCAAACGAGCTGCAGATTTACACTTGGTAGGTCAAATTTACTAGTTGATTGAGGGGGATGCAACTTTGCATGATTTCTGTAAATAACTTTACGGTGATGTTTGTTCATTCTCAGGATGGATGCTTCATTGAAAGAGATCTCAAATCTGGTGAAAGAAGTTAACCATGACGCTCGGAGGCACGGCACCATGTTTGAATTCTCGTTCGTGTTTCCTGACAAGTTCCGCAGCGGGTATAGAATGAGGCCTGTCGGTACCACCATTTCGCAGCAGAACACCCCGGACGATGGAAAGACTTTGGGTCAACTGCAGTTCCACATTGGAGACTACTTAGACATTGCCATTACTCCTGCAAGCCGTGCGATGCCAAACAGGAACAGAGGAAGATATTGAATTGCTTATAGAATGATTGGAAGGATGTTTCGGAATTGAAAATGAGTGTTGATGGACTGTGTTCAATGTGTTTAAAGTAGGATTGATACAAAAAGGTTTCAAAAGCCTTCTTAATGACAGTTAAAAAGATCTAGGCTTTACTTGAAAATATTGGAAGTTCTGTACTTAGTAGTAATAGCTCTTAGATTTGTACTATTTGAGTAATTATTGCAAGATATAAACCAATATTATTCTTCACCTTGAAACAGTGTTACACTACCGCCTGCTGCAGCAGCAACAACATCCTTCATCGGATGAGGACAAACTGAAACCACTGGTAAATGAATTGGTAAACTTTCCGCAATAGCTTCCTTAATCAAGTCATAAATTACTAGATTCCCCAGGGGACTACCAACAATGACCCATCTATCGCTATGATTGAAACAAGCTTCAACCTTATACTCGTAAAAATCAGGTTTCGAGAAGTCTTTGTAACAGGCTAACAGCTGTCCTGTGGCAGCATCAACCAACTTACAAGTACCATCAGCTACAGCAGCCAAATGACTCGCTTTATCCCTACTGATCGCTACGGAAGTAACAGCCTCGCCCATACAGTCTTCAAGCATCTGACCTTTTCGAATATCATACTTTCTTATCCATCCATCAGCAGAACCTACACAAATACTATCATCAGTAATTGCTAAGCTAGTTATAGTATCTGTGGGTTCATTTAAACTTTGTGTTTCCTTCTGTCCCTTGGATCTAACATCATATAACTTGACTGTATTGTCTTGCGAACCAGACACAATCATGGTTGATTCTTCATTAAACACTACTGCGGTCACAGCAGCATTATGACATCTCCAGCGGCGGCTGATTTTAGAGGTGGCAACGTCAAAGACCGTGACATTCTTGTCTGATGCAGCCGTGACAATCAGAGCACTGTCGCATGAACCACGGGCATCAGAGACTTCTCCGGCGTGACCTCGGTAGGTTGCCAAACACGTTCCTTGTTCCCAGTTCCACAGCTTCACCGTCCGGTCAGCTCCACAGGTCAAAATGTAGTTGCCGTCGACATTGAATCTTACTGCCCGTATGCTGCCTTGTTTGCAGTCAATTTTTGAAACAGAGTCGTACATTCTTCGCCACAGTCGGTCTTATCAGGGAGCGTTCATCAACAACAACATAATACCGCGGAATTCGGAATCCTACAAATTAAAACCATAGTAAGTTATCATCAAGTTTTTCAGGTCAACAGTAATAAAACTCAAATGTATATACTTACTCAAAGATATATCGTTTACTCTTTAGTGTCTAACCTAAGACCATATATAATGAGTATATAAATACAGCACATCGCAGGCAAAATTTAATTCAGCTATTTTCATCGAAAAACGTCAACACAAACTTTTGCCGGTCACGAAATCATGTTTACCTCCATCAGATGCACTCTATGAGCATAGAAATTTACTCAATGGCTTGTAGACGTTTCTCATCTTCCTTTGTTCGTCAGGTCCCAACTTCTACGTACGCATCAACATCCCAGAAATTCAAAATCCCTCTAAAATTATGCATAAATTACTATCAAGCTCAATTAGGATGCATGTGCAAACGACAAAGATTTCTGGCAGCCAGAATTCCGGCTTTTGGGTGGTGTTGAACCGCTCGGCGCTTCTTGGGCTGTTTTGACTTCGTAGGATGTACGCATAATCCACATGTATGGACTTGAAGGGGCTTGGACACATTTGTTTGTATATTTTCAGTACACAGCGTTTCGCGAACAACATTTATGTTGTAATCTGTTGCATTAATTTTATAATCAAGTTTAAAAGTTAGAAAGTACTGGAGACTGGAAGCACTTTATGATTCAGGTTATCGAAACCTGCGCATGTTGACTGTTAGAACGCACTGACTGAGGCAAAGTTTGATTCGATATCTTCTCATCATTAGTTGGCCCTTGAATAATTTACACATCAACAAGTAACGTTAATTAACATTTCATGAACATTCCGGTAATCGGTATGTCAAATGTAATTACAGTTCGTTATGTTTATTACATGTTTGCTTGAGCAGGAACGTTTCCTCATGGATAATATCGGACTTCTAGTGCTCACCGAACATTCCTACTCTGCCAGGCCACCCGTCAACAGCTTACGACAATCGTCATCAACCTCGAATGAAGCTATGTTAAACGACGACAACATGGAGCCAGTGGAAGTGCTGGAAGGCGGTAATTGTCGCATTAATTAACTATAAATCAATAATTTAATTGCCTATTATTCTAGTCGTTTAATCAAGAATTGCTTGGTTCACTAATAATCCAATTGTTGCTAATGTAATGTATCTTTGTGTTATTCCGATAGAGGTAGAAGTGATAGCAGAGGTGAAGCCCAGACCTTATTTCACCCCTCGCCCTCATGTACCGGTCACACGAGATCCGGCTGAACGAAATGAAGGCAGCTCGAGTGTACCATGGGCCAAATTGAGGAAAATTCTGAATCAATTGGCAGCGATGAAACATTTCATTGCGTTTCTGCAGCCAGTGGATCCCGTCGCTTGCGATGTCCTTGTAAGTTGACTCGACTCATGCTTTTGAAATTCGGATTTGATGACCATTACGAGGGAAAAGAATGTAAGGCTTGCATTAACGAATTCTTTTCTTGCTTCTGCTGTGAATAGAACTACTATGACATAATCAGGAGTCCAATGGATCTGGAGACCATAGCAGCAAGAATGCAGAACAAGTACTACCGAAGTGTGAGAGAGTGGGTAGCTGATTTTCAACTCATGTTTTCAAACTGCCTCGAATATAACGAAGATCCCAGTTCGAACATCAGAGTGACTGCAGGGGAAGCAATGAATACATTTGAAGACAAACTGGAGGCCAACAGACTAAAAGATTGTAAGCACGAGCGATGCCACATTTAAATTGTTACGATATTGAAGGATGGCTGAAGTTTGTAACATTTTGTAGATACGGATAAGGGTAAACGAAAAAGGTCCAAGACGAACCAGAAGCATCTCCAAAATTATCGGACTGCTAGAGTCTCGTCGTCTTCTGATTCTGATGTAGAATTTTTGGAAAGCTTTCCAATCGTAAGTTAGGGTACAAACAGTAGAAAAGCCTATGAGTTGAGAATTTCATTGTTGAAATGATGTGGATTATAGCCAAGCTCGAGCGGAAATACTGTAAGTCCGGGGGTCAATCCGGCGAATAACGCCGAAACGTCGAGTTCCACAGTGAGCAATTCATGATTTTCTCCTTGAAGTTCGATTCGAAAAATCTCGTGAAAGTATTTCTTTACCGTTTGTTTTATAGGTCTCTGTAACCAGCTCGGAGGACCTACGTGAGATGCCAAAGCTTACCAAAAAACCTAAACGGGTTAGGGAAGAAAGGACAACCAGCTTCAGTTCATGTGACCTTCCCCAGCTGTTTCCTTTTGTAAGAACATATGCATGCTGCTGTAGAAAATAAAAACTGTTACTTTTTATCTTCCTTATGATTTTGAACATTTCTGTTAGCAGGTTGAAGGCGCCTACAGTTCAACCGAAAGTTCTCCGAAACTCCAACTTCAGATTACTAAGGTTGAACAGAATTCTTATTCTGAAACCGATGTTGTTGATAATATGGACACGAGTGCAACTGTGAGTGAATGTTGATTACTGCATTTTGATTCTTAAACCTTGTAGATTGAGGCACCGAAGGGGGCTTGCTGATTTTCGCAGGAAGCTACAAGTCACACTAGTAGAGACGTTGTCTTGCATAGAGCACAGTCGTCGACCTCTTCGTTGTCAACACCTTCGAAGTCGCAAGGAAGAAAGCATGCCAAACCCAGCAAAAGGCGACGAAAAACTTCGTCCTGTGTATCCTCGGCCGCTACCACTGAAGCCCTAGCCGCCATGCCCCCGGAAAAGAATGGTATATTCTCAAATGGAGAGAGTACTGTAACGAAATCGGGGCGAAAAATACTGCTGACCAAAAGATTTGGAAACTCCTTGGAACCTGAGGCTGAAGTCGAAATCGAATTACCCAGCAAACTGAAGTACTACAAGCAATTCATCGTAGACATGTTTGGGGACTCTAAATTGAAAGTAAGTACTTACCACGTTATGTAGCGGGAATTTTAGTTCCCTTTCGGATATCTATATTTTTTTGGTTAAGAATTTGTTCCGGCGTATTTTTCGTCCAAGACTCACGACGCCGGCAATGGAGCGCCTCCGGGAAATCAAGGTAAGTAGTATACTACGTTAGTGCTATAAGTATTTTCTTAGGGTAAAAGCGAAAGTTGCTGTAATCAGTCGATTTTTATCATAGCGCAACTTGGATGATAAAAAGTATGCACGTCCTGAAGAGCTGGAAGAAGACATGCGTTTGCTGTTGCAAAATAAGGGCGATGCTACTAATAAGGAAGAGGCAATGGACTTCGAGAGATTTGAGCAAGGGTGGAACAAAATTATGAGTTTGTGGGAGCCGGACTTGGCATTCGAAGGTAGAAATGGCGCATACATGTTGAACATGGTTTTGAAAACTATGTACTTGGTACTCAGTGAGTTACCGTCATCTTGCAGATGCGGATTTCTTCGGCTTCTTCGATCCCGACATCGATCCTCTTGACGACCGTGAGTGGACAACGTCTGAAATTCAAGATCTTCTCCAGAAGCTGGGACAACTGCCTCTTGGAAAAATGGGAACTATAATCAGCATTATGAGACATAGCGAAACGAATAATTGTCCAGTAGACAAGAAGCATGATATGGTCGCTCGAGTTAGCTTTTTCAAGCCTAAATCATTGAATGACATACGAAAGGAAGTCGATCGTGTCTTGGCTGCAATAATGAAAGAAAGTAAGTACTAGTATTCAGATGCTTGGAATGCTTGGGATGTGAATCGATTTTGTGAAGTTCTATATTTCAATCATGCTGGTTTCTTTGTAGAAGTGAAAGAAGCCGCTGACAGAGCAATGACAGAACGAAAATTGAAACAAAGAGAAATGAAAGAAAAGAAATTGAAGATGGATGATCCCACTGAAGGTTGGATTATGAATGTGATTGAAGAACGTATTTATTTGTTTATCATTTAAAGGACAGATTTGCTGCTTTCAGAGGTTTTGGTTGAGACTAATGTGATTTCTGGGAATTCGCCGGGCGCTGACGGATCTTCGTCTAGTTCCTCATCTGATTCGGATTCATCATCCGGTTCAGAAAGCTCTAGCTCCAGTTCTAGTTCTGGTACAGAGACAGGTATTGCGATCACGTATACGATGTGATGTTGTCAACTGTAATATCTATTAAGAACAATTTCATTTTAGATGCGGAGGATCGCGTCACGAGTGAACCAGCTAAGCAAAAGAAGAAGAAAAACATCAAATCGTTACCAGTAAGCACATGAAGATATTGAGATGAAAACACGTTAATGAAATGATTGCCGATGTTTTTTGTTTTTAGAAAAAGACTTTGATCTACACAAAAGAGGTTGTTTTGTCCGAACCGGAAAGTTCTGATGATGAAACTTCGCGTTCGCCCAGAAAAGTTCCTAGCACCATGAAGGCAAGTTCTTCTAGCAAAGGTGTACCAAGTACCGGTACCTCAAATTGTGCTCGTTCTGATCCTGAAGTTCTTAAGTCTACCAAGCCAAGTGGAACTCAAAAAGACCAAAAAGCTCCTTCGCCGACGTTTGCTCAACCTACAATTAGTTTTGGTATTATAAAAGTCCCTCTTGAAAGTCCTGGCCAGCAGTAAGTCTTACTTCACATATTTCATGGGCATGATTTTGCTTGTTGTGCATGTATGACTTGCTTCACATTTCTTACAGAGTTGACAAACGTTTTGGGGCAAAGAAACCAGAAGTTGAGACAGAGCTAGAAGAATTACCAGCACTATCCATTGAACGCAAGGCTATGCGAGAAGAAGCCGCGCTTCTGAGGAAAAAGGTAATCTGTTTCTGGGCCGTGCGAACCGTATTTGAATAGCCTTGAGTACTATAGTAGCAATCTTTCGGATTTCTAGCACGCCAACAATATCGACCCGATCAAGATGCAAGAGCTGGTGGATGCTTTCAGTACTCATTTGGCATACGTTGGCGGCGATGTCTATGTCAGGGACGATTCTGTTTTAGACGCCTTGCAAATCGGTTTCCTTGCTTCAGAGAAAGAAGATCTGCTACAAGATTTTCCAGCGGAATTACCAAAGAAACTGAGTTACGAACCTCGAGAAGGTACAACTGTCATCGAGAATAGCCTTGATATCAGCATCGAACACACCGAAAATCTGGAAGAGCTTTCTGTAAAGGCTCCGAAAATCGTTTCTTCCACGGTATTTGTACCTACAAAATGCGCAGCTACTCAAGAAATTCCAAAATTGCGGCAAGATCAAAACTTTAATGACCTACTTGGTAGCACTGGAGACGCTGACAATCTGAAATACTTTTCTGCAAATGGTCAAAAAGTAGCTTCGCCAATAGATTGGGAACCTACCATGAGTATGACTACGCAATTAAACGAAAAATTGCGGAGTCAACAAAACTGTAATATAGATGAAGACAGTGGCGACGAAGTAGATATGGACGGTCTAGATTTCGCCGAGTGCTAGTTCAGGTGATATTCAAATTATTGGTTTTGTTCTGGCGTTTTGTGATAACGTTTACGACTCGTAACTGACGACTTTTACCTTTTGTGTTTAGGGTTTATTGCAAACTCTATTATTAATACCTTTTAGAGATAAGCAGTTAAACTAGTTTACATATAGATTTTCATACGTGTACACAATGGAGTTGGCAGATTCGGAATACATGTAGGATTAGTAACTTTAAATTCTTCACTTCGATTTGTTAGATGTTTGCATGAGTGTTGGATAATAAACTTTTAATATCTGAAAGTCGTTTATTCAGGTTCGATTTTTTCTCTCCAGCAATCCTTTGCAAAAGAAATGGGAGCGTACATCACGCAGCAACTGAGAACTAATAGTTTAGAATGTAAGCTGTAAACTTCGACCGTATATTAAAACTTGATTACTTGCTGATACTCAAATGATCTAGGTCATCTCCTGCTTGATTTTCTCTTAGCTCACTAATTGTCTTAGCAAATCTCGACCAATCGTCTTGGCGAGGATTAGCTAGTTGTTCGCCAACATCGTACACCCATATTTTGCCTGTATCATCGCCGACCGTGACATGCAATCCAGACTGAGTCCAAGACACTTGATTTAAAGCAACGGGCACTTGACTATCGACGGTTACAGAAGCCGTTGGTAACTCTGTATCGTTATTCAGGTTCCAAAGATCTAGCTTGCCAGTTCCATCGACGGTTGCGAAAACTGAAGGATTGATTGGCGACCAAGCTACATCATAAACGTAGTCTCCAGTTATGTCGAAGGAATAAATGGGACGTGTTTCCTGCAAAAAAAAACAAATTTGAACCAATTCAAGTTAACAATTAAGTCGGAGAAACACACACGCACCTTCAAACTCCATAATTTAACACTCCAGTCAAAGCTGGAAGTTAGGTACAGATGAGAAAAGTCGACCGGGCCTTGTACGTTATGCGAACTAATGCCAGTTACTGGAGCGTGATGTCCTTCGTAAGCTTCCAAAATGCCCGTCTTCGTACCATGCCGGCATGCAGAATACACCGTACCCTCTTCGCTTCCCACCAAAAAGTTGTTGACACTCGCTTGAGGGAATGTAAGACACGTTGCAGCTACTGCTTTGCCTTGCCGATATTGCAGATCGATTGTTTCTTGAGGTTGGGCCAACATATCCAAAGACCAGGAACATAGTTTGCCGTCGGTAGAAATACTGATGATATTGTGCGAGTTTTGGGTTCCGACGACTTTTAGGCAGTATACAGGGTGCTACAAAACGATAGAATCAATAACAACAAATAGGACTTACTATACAAGTGTGCAGCTCATAATTCAATGTTCACCGTATGTGCGGAAGTGGTTAACGGGCTTCGCTGCACTGGGGTTCGCTTTTCAACTCGATTATCCCACAAGACGATGGAACCCGAATAAGTACCGCCGAGGACAAGGTTTGGATGAATTCTGATACCGGAAAATATTAGCTACTTATCTATTGTAGGAATCCAACATCAATAGTTTACAGCTTACTTTGCAAAAGATGTGGATGTCACCGGAGATTGACAGTGGAAGATATATTCAGGGGTGGTCTTCATGAACTTGGTATTCCAAATCAGACAAACGCCATCAGGATCATGAGGTGCGTCCTCATTGTTTGAATAGCTAGCGGCAAGAAGTTCGGGATAGTGCGAAGACCAGTCTATAGATGTTACGGATCTATTCTTGGACCACTTTTCATCATAGAAGACTCGGTTCAGAGACAGTCGAGTAGCCGATTTCTCCTCACTACAAAACAACAGCCAGTTAGACAAGTGATGTAATAATTGTTTCCTCGGTTTCCAAAAAGCCTTAGTTAGTTTCCTACCTGGCATCATCAGCATCGGCAGCTCTTGCGTAGTCGAAAGTGATATCAATGTTCCTTTCAGAAAGGGCTCTTTCCATGATCCGTGAAGTTTTATCGATGAAACGCTGGAAAGGCGTTGACATGATAATCATCTGCTTCTCGTCTTCGCTCAAATCCTTTGGCTTAACAGGCTTCTGTTCTTCAATTTGCTTAGCTGCTTGATCAGAAGCTGTGAGTGCTGGTTGAACATCAACGACCTGGGGCATCCCTGACGGCAGAATTCCTGGTGGCAGCTTGGGCATCCGGTTTTCGATCGACAGCGACTCTTCGTCTTCAGCTTGGCCATCATCAAAAGTCAAAACTGTTCCATACATAGGCAGCCCACATAATGTTAACAAACCAGCAAA
>JAQGBJ010002856.1:0-14758 GCA_034698345.1 Sphaeridia pumilis
CAGTCGGGCACGGTTTTGTGCCACGCAAAATACGCCAAACCAGGCGGAGTCAGCATGACGACCATGTCAAGATGCTCTTGTTGTTCGGAAAAGGCTGAAATTGCAGCCTTACACACATATGAGCCTTGCTTCAATGGCTCTTATCTTGGGTCTTCGAGTCATTCCAATTATTGTGGGCATTGGACGTAAACCCTTGGCGACAAGTGCTGTCCAGTCCAAAGTGTGTATGTGTAACTTGTAATAATAAATGCTAACCCAAAGAGCCATGCCTTGTAAATTTATTTTATACAAGGAATTTTTGTACTTTTGATGATGTATAAAGTAGAATATAGAGTTTTTGTGTACGAATATAAATAAGTGTACCACGTAGGATAACAAACAATTCACAAACCCAATGTTCCTGTCAAACTTACGTAATAGGCGAATAGTAGTTGGAAGAGACAAAAGTCGATGTTATACGGACGCGCAATCAATGTTGAAATGCAATAAAGTGGAAATGGATCCGATGACGCAATTGTTTAAAATGTCTTGTAATTGTAGGAATGAACTTCAGAGAGAGACAGAGGGCCAGAATAGAAAACATCGTAAACCATTGACAAATAAGCCTAGCTGATCCGGTTGACTCCAAGAGTTACGGCTGTACAGCTCTGGTTGCACAAAATAACCATTTAAATTCAGTCCTCGATCGCTAGTTTATAATTGGATGGCTGGAAAAAGTCAGGAGAGAGTAAAATTTGGTGACATTGAATGTATAACCCTGTTTATCTGGAGCTTCCATCAGGACTTGGGTGGAAAGGCTCGGCTCAGTATATTGAAAAACATGGCAAGAAACGTGTATTGAAACAAGATCCAGTTTGTCCTCAAGACCATAGCTTTCTAATGAGAGGGCATATAGACAATGAGCACTTGTACCAAGTATGCTCAACGAAAAAACGTTTGTATGATCGTCCATCATTCTGGACATATCTAAACGATAACTTTCATCGAACTAACACTTGCTTCACTCAGTACATTGTAATATTTCTCTGATAAATGACGTTCGATGGAGAGATGGATCAAGAATGTCAGTCAGCCTAAAAGTCACAAGAGATCAAACAGTTTCCTTATGCGTCTTCAAGCTATTGTACACTACTTGTGCAATCTGCAGATTCTGTAAGAAAAGACGGTAGCCCCGGGTAAATTTCGCTTACGGAAAATCCTGTTTTTACTTTTACAGACTTGTTAGACTTGAAGGTATGGATCAAGCAGGTAAATACTAAAACTACCCGATGTTATCACCGAGTCAAGTTTCTCCGATAATATCTCTGGGGACTGGTGGAGACTTTGGAGCTTATGTCGGCTGATCCGGTTAATAACGAGGAACCAATCGGACATTTATCACTGGCAAAGGACCTTCAGTCAGCCTTTGACCCGGGAAGAAAGAATTACTGAAATGGTTGTTTGTGTGCACGGGTAAAGTTACCTTGCTGTACTCCTATCGGAATGGAATTCCACATTCCTGAAACTTTCAAACTGAAACGACATCACAGCACTCACCTGCTGTATGGGCATGTGTGAAATTAATTAAGGCCATTATTTGTCTTTTCTTACAGTGGTTTCGTTTAGGACTCATTATTTTATTTACCCCAGTGCGTTTACATGCATTTGAACCCAATTTAAATGCCGACACTTTAACGAAACAAGCATTCCATTTACATTCTCTCCTTGATTCAAGCGACAACGTTTTTAGTTTTCAGAGGTAAAACATGAAAATGAATATTTCTCCGGCAGCCGTAAATGCCGCGACGGCCAAAACCAAAAGTGTAACGAACGATTAACAAAGCCACACTGGTCGAAGGCCACTTACAAAGCCACTAATAAACGGGCTCGATGAACATCTTTCGTTACGCTGAAAGACTAATGATGTGAAAACAAAAGCTGTGTATACACGTTTTGACCGTCGAAATGGCCTTTGGTTTACTTCGGTTCTCACGCGGCTCTGGCGATGAGGCTTGTTTGGCAATAAATCAATAAGCTTTGATGTAGCGAAAGAAAAATGGTCGTAAGCTTTAGACGTGGTGCTGAATTATAAACAGGATTTTGTTTAGATACATTGAAAGTCCTTGTTGGCAAATTTTGAAAATGCCAAACGCCAGGTGGCGGGGACGGCAACTGTGAGAGAAAGTTATTGGTAGAGGCAGAGGCCATGTACAAATCGTTTGAGCGAAACTGGTAGCAGTTTGACAGTTCAATTGACAGGTCATCAGGGAGCTGCTAGTCTGAAGTTGAAATGTCATGAGCGACCCTGTCTGCAAATAGAAAAATTTATGTCGACTCGAACTTGTAATTTTACAATTTTACGTTAATATTGCTTAATACGAAAAATGGCGCCTAGTATCCAACTGTGTAGTGTTCCACACAACACACCTTGATTCTGAAACGATGAAACAGTGGCAAAGACCTGCTGTGAGCAGTAAAATTCGATGGAAGTAAATACAAGTCAGTGGAAATGGGGATGCAACTTGTGGCCATTCTGTTAATTAAATAATGATTGGTCGAGGTGAAAAGCTGTTTGTTTGCAATAAATTACTGTTTTGCTTTGTGAGTGCCGTCCCAGTAAAATATTGGCTCTCGAAATCTCTTGGTGTAATATTGGGATTTTTTCAAGCGAGCAAACTCCTTCGACAGCAAAGTGTTGAAAGAAAAATTAAATGGATAAGGGAGATTAAATTGCAAATCTTCCTGACAAACGTTTATTGAAACTGTTTCAAACTCCACAGATGTATATAACCATGTACAATTTTTTTGCGTAAAACGGCTACTGATTTAGTTCTTCTTAACCACAAGTTAATTGTTTAAATATTTTTAAACTGATTCAAGACGTACCAAAGTACCGATCGTCCTTCTTGATACCAAAGAAGACAAATCTATTGCCTGCTGATATTAATGAACGCAGTCATAGTAATGAAACTTGTAGACTATCAGGGTCAAGGTGCTGCGGTTCAATTCAGTGCATGGATGACTTCAATATGTACGCAGCAGTGTTTGCCCAACTCGCCACAGTCACAATGTGTACCGGGTACATGCCGATATGATTTATAAGGCCCTGGTGACAACAAAAAGCAATAGAAGCTTCATCCTGATGATATTTCCTTGGAACCTGTAAATAAAAGTTTTTCGAAAGTAGTAATTTGATTGGATTTAAAGCCAAACTGCCTGGATGCACTATTTTCGGCAATCGGAAGCAACGACAGCGTATCTATTTGTCGTTAAAAGGGGGTAGTACAGATGCAGAATCATGATTGCTGGGGATCTGATGAACTCCGTCAGAGAGTTTCTCCGCGCTTGAAGTTCTGTAATAAAATGATATAATGTACAGTCAAGCGATAAGGAACTCGAGGTCATTCTAGGCGTTCGCAATCAGAGTCAAAGTTCACCGTGATTATTGCGTAAGGTCGTTGAAAGAGATGCTTATGACATATTTCCAACCGAAATTCAATCTGTTTTAAGCCTCGAATTGGCCAGCGCCATCTTCCAACCAGGACAAAAGGCATCGTAACGCAACTTTAATCCAAAAAAAAAAATTTCAGATTACCGGGTTTTACTCACTGACTTCAACTGCAATTTTTTAATTACTACAGGTCCCTATACATATTCGGCAAAACACAATTCGAAACTCAAAAAGTTTTAGCTAACCGAAATAAGTTGTTGAACCATGCGGTAGATGGCGCAGTGGTTCATGGCTTTAAATTTATAGAAGTCTTCATCTATTTTCCTCGTTGGAAGAAAATGGGAAACGTTTTGAGAGTTCTGGGGAATTATGAACCACAACCACGAACTACAAACTTGAATACATAGTGTCTTTGAAACCGGTTCAAAAGCTCTTTTACTGACGTATGCCTGCTGAGCAAGAACGACAAACGGGGAAGAACCCGCTCGTTGCAGAAGGTGGCTTGAGAAGACAAATCGGTGAGACGGATCATATTACGGAAAGAGGTGTTAGAAGTCGTTTGGAAAACCGATCAGGGTACTGCATTCCTGCATATGTGCAGTTGCGTTTTGCGATGGATATAGAAAATACAGGCTAATCCAGGTTTAACTTTAGTTTACCGCCAGCTGGTGAATGTTGGTCCCCGCCGAGGATGCTTAGACAAATAAGTTGAGAGATAGGAACCGGATGCTCTTGCTCAAAAGTTGTCGTTTCGTTGGCTGTGCAAGAAGTCGATAATAGACACGTTAGAAATTCAACCCATCCGATTTAACCGATTTCTTCTTGCGCTCAAACTGTCGCCTTTAGTAATAGAACGAGTATATGAATAAACCTGATATGCTATGAACAGTCCAACATCTGAAATTCGCCGACTGACCGGCTGGTCAAAAGTGGAAGAATATGACGTAGGCGGGTGTCGTGCAATACTCTTTCATGTTGTTGTGACTTTTTTACCACATCATTCCGTGACTAACAGACCCTATAAAAATTACGCTCACGTCATGATAAACCACGCTTACCTCGGCTAGCTTGGGTGGGATGAGCTTTTTTAAATTGAAAGTGACACCTTCTCGACGGGTATAATGAGCATTGCATGGCCCCATCCTCGCTAGGAACACTTGCGTGTGCCGTCTCTTTTTGATCAAGTCAGGTTTAAAGGTGTCATGATTATGATTAGCGACCTGATAAATTGAGTAGAAGTACCTGGACTAATCGGGGTGTCATGTCAGTCATCATTAAATTTCGAGGTTCTATTAGACATGACGAATCACGTATGTGAAAAAGACTGGAAACTTGATGCCCACCCGGATTTCGCTGATTCTGCTCATAATCAAAAGAAACTGCATAATCATCGTTGGGCTTGTATACTTGTTTGATTGGGCTGAAGTGACCTTTGGACTTGTACGGTCGTCTGGAGAGTTTACCAGCGGGCATCCTTAATTCTGCTGAATCAAACACCAATCGGTCATACAATTGTGTTTTGTTGTTGGTTTTTTCAATTTTCAATACAGTTTTCATGATTGACAGATTGAAGTACCTTTCCTTTCCAACTTGCGTTCCTAAAGCGTAGCGTAATCGGCTTAAAACGAGGTTTTATCAGCATCAGGAGTCAGGAGACTCTGGAATGTACTGATTGAAAGCGTCGCTTTCACCTTCGGTGTAAGATAAGAACAGAAGAATCATTCGAAACAGCTTCTGGTCTTCTGGTACTCTGTGCGTTTGTTCTCAAAAGTGGTTCTAGATTAGTGTCGATTGATGGCGGGGTAAAGTAGCCGGCCGCGGTTAGGTGTATGTTTTGATGATTAAAAATGTTTTTGGTTGATTAAACGTATTGGTTTAGCTGACTCGCTTGGCTAAATTGCACAGGATAAACAACAAACATGTATGTACTTGGCGCCAACGATGTTTTCAAAATTTCCAATGTTTTTAAATGTGTAAGCTATACGATCTGATGCGAATTTTCTGCCGTTATTAAGCGGTCTCCTTATAGGTATGTATGATTCCATGGCCCCTAAGGCCCATTGCCCAACCCATGACTCGGGCCATACGACAGCCCATGGCCCATAGCTCTAAGAATAGCTGGAGCCATAGAGGCCCATGGCCAGGGCCATTCGAAAGAACATGACCATTCCCGGTTTCAGGCCGTATGACAGCCCATAGCCGGGATCATACGGCGGACATGGCCCTGCCTGTCGCCTGAACCTTGCTTTGACGTTTCATATGGCTATTCAACAAAGAAATAGCCTTTAAATCTAAAAAGGCGAGCAAGATGCTTTATAAGCTTTGAAAAGGTAATGGGAAATAGGCCGTCATACGTCCTGGGCCATGTGTCTTCATATTGCCTGGGCCATGGGCCTCAGAAGTCCAGAGCCATGGTTAGAGCCATTGGTCGTCGTATGGCCCGAGCGATGGGTAGGGCCATGGGCCGCGGAACGTCATATGGCCCGGAACATGGGTAGGGTAAGGTTAGGTTAGGTTATCGATTCATCGATTCACAATTCCGAGGGAAGATTGCGGGCTAGTTGAACTACACCCATAAGCTCATACCGTATTATATTTCGGGGAAGCTCAGCTCAGCCCAACCCCAATGCCAGCAATCAGCATATTCGAAAAGAACTGTGCGAAAAACTGCCTGTTCTGTACCAGAATGGCATGTTCATATAAGAGTGACATTTTGGTTTCGTAGAAACTAAAATGGAACCAAAATTTCACTTTCGCATTCCTATTATTCATGTGCTATTATGCAACCCATAGCTCCAGCATTGATGGTCTCTTGGGTACACGGAAAGTGGAAAGGTGTCGTTATAGCTTGATAAGACTTTGATGGGTTGATGGAATGCAAACATTTTGTAGATTAACTTTATACAAGAAAACTTAGCGCGTCAAAAGGAAACGCTGATAACTTTACATTGTAGTAACCATGTTTACGCCGGAGAATGACAAGCTGACTGTATGTTATGTTGCTGCAAGCGAATCAGATTGAGTGTCACCTTTAATTTCATCTATCATTGCCGTTGAGACAAGCGTGGCAAGTTGTCGCGGAACAGGTGGAATAAGTAAGGTGTCTCACCAGAAAACGTGTTTTGTCAGTCACTGGACAAGACAACTGGTTTACTAATGTTGTTTGTTGATGGAGTTGGAGGCGCAATCGGACACATTCCTGCTCCTTGTCCAATGCTTGCCTATGCCTATACCCATAGGGAAACTTGTCTGGAAATAATAGTTTTTGTGTTCCGATAAGCTAGTTTACGTTTGATGTGGACAAGTCAGAATCTGGAATATCGGTCTTCTTCTGATTGAGTTCTGTCATGATCCATTCCATCCTACATTCCTTTTCTACGGTTCGAATTTCGGTCACATAGCAACATGTCCTTTGTATCTTGACCATTTCGGGAGCGATTTGCCGACTGGGCATCTTTAGAATTTGTCACACCAATTACGTCTCTTACATTCAGGAAATACGGCTCAGATTTACTCAATGACGAATACCGACCGATAGCTAAAATGTTCCACCAAAAGTCAAACTCGCTCCATAACCAGTTGGAAAAATACTCGTACATCAACACCCAAACTGTTTCAGATAATCCTCGCCCGATCCGCTCCCTCTCTGTACGCCAGCTATTTTCCGGGTAACTCAACTCCCTTGGAAGTACATGTATTACCATTACGAACCGATTCGGCACCTAATGAGCATGCCGTATTTAGTAAAAGTATTTTCGTATAAGGTCGCTATGAAGGTCTTGCAGCAAATTGTTCTACGACTCTGAGAAAAGTTTTGTTGCTTGCTCAACTTGTTGAAACTTTTGGTGGTGGTGGTGATGATGGTGAAATTTCTCCCTGAAGGATTACACGCCCCAGTGACACGGACCAACCTCCTTGCACCTGCCTGCCACACAAGGTCCTTAAACGGACCATTGACTATGGAAACAGATACTTTTTCTCCCAACAATTCTGCCACGCTTCGACCTATCCCTTGACGACTCAAGAATGGCCCAATTGAGTAATCAATGGACCGAAGCCTGCCTCCCGACTTGATCTTTCCAAAATTCCTTCTCCACTTAACTTGGTAACGCCGTCTAAATATTCGCTTCGCTATATTCAATGTCGCTCGCTGCTCTCGCTACCCTAAAGCCGGCTAACGATTATCACTGATGCAGGGATAAGGAACGAAAATTTCTTGAAATTCTTTAGATCCTAATCGTAGATGGAGCATAGTGAAGAAGAAACCTTAGAAGACCTGATCTGAGCTGACTGAACTGACTGGGCTTGGTGACAAAGAGCCGTTTGTGGTTCCTGTTTTGTATAAAGTTACAAGGGTTGGAGCCATGTTTTTGTACTGGAGATGAAGTTGAGAGTCAGTGTTTACAGTGCCTGCTTTCAGATCATGTCCTGGGCCCCACGCATCCTGCAGCTCAGTAGCGCATAGCAAGTCGAAGGGGAAAGTTGGCAGAGGTGAACGCTGGAGATTCGGAACAAAGTGTTGCGTGTACAAAGAATTTGCAAACGTTCTTTCTCGGAGCAAACGGATCCTAGAACCCAAAGGTACATCACATTACTTTGCAAAATTGTAAACCAAATCTGTAAGTTAATCCGAGCGAGTCGCTTAAGAAAAACAAGGTATTGGGTTTCATTATGAACAACTTTTGCTGAATCAGATTAATGCAACTGCATCGTTTCAAGCTGATTACTTGGGGGAATCGCATTAGCGTTTTTAAAAAGTCTGAGGTTGCTGAATTCGTACTGATCTGTGTCCATCGTCAGTCAGCGATACAGTCGTGCCAGAGGTCAGACATGTTGTAGCGAATGATTAATGTTGTTTACTGATTTTTTTACGTTTCAAGCTGTTCAGTAGGCAGCAAATCTGTGGGGAAACCAGATTAAGTTTCCTTTGGACGCATTAATCAGCAGAAGATCAAAACGGTATTTAAAGTCTGCTAGGTCAGGTCAAGTGTTGTTTAACTTTAGCAGTAGTGCACTCTTAGTTATTCTGCAGCAGCTTCTGCTGCTGGACATTTGATTTGAGGTGGGAAACACATTGCTATTTTTTTCATTCTACCATAAGTTATGAAGCACATACAGTATTGTGAAGAGACACGTTTACCTGCTGCTTTCCTCTTAATAAATCGAGCTGAACAAAAGTTTTAATTTTAGCTAGAAGCATTCCGAAAGCTCAAGGGAAGCCAAGGTTAGCTAAATGAAATTCTTGCACGTGGAGAAAATTCAGCTCGTGAATCAAATGAAAGTGCGTGGTGCAAATTCACAAGAAGTTGACACAAGTTTTTGCATTAAAAGTGCTGCTAGGTCTTGCTTGAGCGTGTAATGAGGAAAAGAGACAAAGTCTTTTACAACTATTAAGGAAAATATCTTACGGTACAGCTGCATATTTGCGTTCATTAGAAAAACAAGTTGCATTAGTAGAGTGGTAGTCGAGGTTTATGAAAATTCTGCGTTTGATGCGAGCCAGAAAACAAACTCTGTTTGTATGTTGTACACCAGAGAATTTCCTTGTTGGCTGACCTGGATGCTATAAATTAAAGAAGCTGTCAGCAAGTTAACCTGTAGGTAACCGTGTTTTGTATTTATGATTTCCACATTCTGTAACGTCTGTTGGCTGCATCAAGTCTGTGAGATGGTGTGGTTGAAACAATGATATTTTTTCCACTGGCCACTCTTGGCCCATCTACTCACGTAATCACACAAGTAAAAGTGTTGTACGAGGGCGGCATAATTTTTGTCATTAACTCTTGTTATAATGTTTTTGTAGACATAACTTGTTGCTGCTGGTGTCTGGTTATAAGACTTGTTTTAATGATTTCGAGGGGCCTGTAATGACACCATTAATTGCGAGCACAGGTGGAGTAACAGCATTCAGCAAGACCGTCAGAAACGAAATGCATGTTTAATAGCCTAATGAGTATCGTTACATGAGTTGTCGACGAGCGCTTTTATAGCGATGTTCCGGAACGAAATGGAAGATTTTACTTCTTTCTGCAGTACGTGAATTAGAATTTTTGGCGGAAAACGATGTTGTTCCTCTGTCATTTACCTGTTTGGCCAAGACGTTTTTTGTATTCTGATACCTGTTTAGAGGGCGTGAGTTTTACTGGATGGAGGCGCCCGTGCGTGAACGGCTTGAGGATTCATTTTATTAATTAAAGGTGGGAATGGGATGTTATGTAACCGGAAGAGCAATGCACCTCTCGTGCATTTAGGAAGGAAGGACGGGAAGGGAGCAACCAGGTGTATCAATGCACGGATTGATTCTCGTGTGGTTCAATTAGGCCGGAAATGACGTTGTCGTGTCAATTAGCAAGGGCGCAATGGCGATACCATTAATGCACTTGTGCATTTATGAATGAAGTTCCAAGATGTCAATACAAAACTTTAAAAATGTTTAAACTATTCATTGAATGACATGATTCATGTACGAAAAATATGAATGAAGAAGCTTCAAGTTGGTGGAACAAAGACGTTCTTGTGGTACCCAAACTTCCGCTGTTCAAGTACTGCCGCCGAGATAGGCATCAATATTATACAGACTGCTCAAAATACTCCTTCTACCTTGTGTCGAGAAACTTTTAACTAACAAACTTTTATTCATAAATGGTTTACAGGCTCAGCTGGTTGATTAGCAGCGAGTGCATCCGCAAGTAGTCAACAGAGTACCCGAAAAAGTACTTGTGGCGACGAGGACTCTTGGTGGAGAAACGGACGCAGATGGGATTTTTGGACCGAAATCGCACCATTAAGACCGAGAGACAGTTTCCGCGCTGATGGATCCAGAGACAATGAAAAGTGACGCTTGGATGGTGGTAATGAGGACGTCGCCGGTTTTCGAGATACCTTGTGAAGGGAATTAGCTAATGGGATGAGCTGCAAACCGGTCCAGGAGGACTGTGAGATTCGTCTATCAGAAAACGCAAGAAGCTGTAATTAAGGAGGCAACTTTCCGACTATTTTGCGAAAGATATTGTCGAAGATTTGGTGATTTTTGGACGGAACCCTGAAAAAATTCTGACTTAACTACGTGTTGAAAGGCGTGGGTAATTGTGGAACAAAAGTGTTCACTATTTGTGTCTACATTGCAGACTAGTTGAGCTGGCTGAACAACTTCATAAGAAAGCGCACAAGACGCTTTCTGGTGCCAAAAGCTAGTTGCTTATTAATGAGGAGCGGTAGTTATGAGATGAGAGTGTTGATTATTAGAGTGCATTCAGTGTATAAAATTAAAAGCTCCTGTCTTTCCGGTAGAAAAGATAGGCAAGGTTGTTGTTATATCGGTAAACTAAGCAACTACACAGCTCCGACAGCCGGGGACCAAATCTCGTTAATTTGTGAAATGACTGGCAGGAGACAAACTGCAGGGCCGTCGTCGCTCACTAATGAAAACGTGTGCCAAGGAGATTGTCATCATTAGGGCGGATTATAAACACCCAGCGGATCTATTGTGGAAAACAAGAGTTTGTTGTGATTAGTGAAATTGTTCAGAGGGAACTGTGAAGAAAAATAAGCAATTTTTTTCATTCTCTGACTGAGGGAAAGTTTGCTAATTTTCGCAACTTGGAGCAAAAGGTAAGTTTTTGTTAAACTTTTTCTCAAACCTTAAAATAAAAATTACCGTAGGAGCTAAGAAGACGTAAACTAAGCCGAGGCAGGTTGCTAAATACGAAAGGCAGCTGGTAAAGCTGAAAAATTAGTGTCACATGTTGGTGGCACTGGAACAAGTTTGTTATGGAACTTGGAAGCGACATGAGAGAGATCAAGCCGGGTGAAATGGAAATATGCCCAGCAAGTAAAGTTTATTTTATTAGTGTGTAAAATAAAATTGCTGTGTATAGGAAAAAGAGACTGGTTCTTCTTGTGGGGGTTGAGAAAAACCAAGTCGTGTAGTTTTCGGGAAATTCCCTGTGGAATAGCGGGTGGTTGTCTGCTTGGCAGCCCGCTTGCTCCCGTGTAGTAGATTCTGTATTACATAATATAGGAAACGAGAAGAAGAAGAAGAAGCTGCAGATGGATACAAATAGAGATGAATTGCATTCCGGTAGTGTAGCTGTAGAAATTTTACGTTTTCGGATCTTCAAGTTGCTGTTACTGGTAGTGCTGCTGGTGCGCTGTAGAAATTTTACGTTTTCGGATCTTCAAGTTGCTGTTACTGGTAGTGCTGCTGGTGCACTAATTTGAGAAGCAGAGGTTACAGAGGTTCTTGGTGGGTTGTGTGTGGATATGGATGGTAGTGGAAATTTAAATTTATGAGACTTTTTAGTCTCTTTTGCTAAAGAGAATACCAAACATGGCATATATTGCGACAGCAGACAGGAAAAGTCATGTTCAGATACTTATTATAGGCTGTGGCTGCTTAAAAGGCAATAAAGTGAGGCTGGTACATTATAAGAAGAGCCAAGGACTGGGCCTTGTTGCTCCCGGTCGATTGTATATACATCAAAGTGCATCATTCTCTAGATGTAGTGTGAAACAAGATAAACCACAAGTTTTGTTTGTTTTAGGCAAAAAGTACATAGTTTGTTGTCAAAGATTGATTTGTCACCGTGAGGAGCAACTAATGATGTGGATATCGAGGTTATTTTTACCTACGGGAAGTACACAAACTTGAGGTTTCTCCAGCTTATGGCTAGTTGGTATTTCCAGTGAGAGCGGCTTGAGTAGAGCTTTTTTCCAGTTTGAGCATCCTTGGTCATTACTACTATTTGGTCTTTCATGTCGCACGGTTATAGGAGCAAAGGGTTTCCATTCTTGCACCAAGAATGAACGTTTTGAGGTTCCAAGAAGCTTCCTTGCAGGAAAAAGTTTTTGTCATTTCGAACAGCGGTTGTTGTGATGATGAAAGGAGGTGGGAACAATGTGGATTGTATCGATTTTGGCGGTTACGTGGCCACGTGAGAAAGTGATGGATACAATGGTGGGGGAGAGTGAAAAAAATTCAATTTGTTACCTCAAACAAAAAAGACGAGGCTGTGGGGGTTGTAAAAAAACCAAGGAGGTAAATGAAGCCACATGCCTCTTGATATAATAGGCGGAAGAGGGAGAAAGATACGATGAAGAAGAAGGTGACGATGATGATAACAAGAAGACGATATACATCGGTTTATCCCAAGAAAGCTAGATGCAAGAGAGAGAAAGCACGTTTCACCTAATAGCTATTCGGAAGGCTTCCAGATATGAAAATACAAGAAGAAAGCAGAAAAATGACGCAAAAGTTCTGCTGTTCGAAGAACAACTTTTTGCTTAATGTGGATTTTTTGGTGCATTATGCGAAAGTGTCTGGATTTCAGTGAGCTGCTGACTGAGGTTGGAGAATATTTTCGAGTCGTGTAACCGAATGCTGATCAGCTGAGCAAACTAATATTAAATTTTCAAAGTATCCGAGCACAAAAGAAACATCCGATGAAAAAGGAGTTGTATATCTATATGTATAGGTACTGAAAGATACGGGTAAAGAGTTTGTACCGTTTGTGTGTCATCATTTTTCTTGGTTGAGCGAGTGCATTGCTGAAGGAGAGAACAAGCGATGATTTGTTCAGAGTCTGTCCCCTTAGGTTTAAAAAGTGCTACTGTTACAGGAATTTTGGTTTGAGATGACAAAAGTTTCCAGAGAGTTTGCTAGTTTGTGTTTATAAATGTAAAGTTTTTCAAGTCCTTAGGGATTCAAGAATTTCATGAACACGGTTGCATGCCGTGTTCATGAAAATGTGATAGATTTTATTTTGCCTCAAAGACGAAGGTGGTGGGAGTAGGATGAATAAGAAAAAAATCCTGGTGGAAGCGATTACGCTGTAAGCGTTATTGAAAAAGTGAAGGAGGTCCAAAGTACGGAGGTATATAGTATACGGAAAAAGGAAAAAAGGTGGAAATTTCATAGTGAAAGTGCTCGGTTTGAGAAGGCATCAACGGCATGAAAAGGTATCGGTTGGCGGTGCTAATGGCGTTGACAAGAGGTTTGAAAATGGTTGCAAGACTGTGTCACGGTTCCTTGGTCGTTGGAAGACTGATTGACGGGAGGCTTGTTTGACGGCAAATCCCCGAAATGGGATATTGATTTTGTGAGACAGAGAAAAGTAAGACGGCGACAGACTGTGAACTTTTGTATAAGCGCCAATGCATATATGCTCTTTCTATCATGTCGGATTTACGACCCGTTCACCTCTGTTGGGGAAAAAGTCTTCTAGAGTTGCATCAGAGGTGCTGTTGAAAGAAATGTGTTGGCTGCTTTTCTGACGACCTGGGCGGAAGTATGAATTTCAAGAGGGATCGGTGGAATCAGCAGCAGCGGGTAGTCCGTCGACGACGACAAGACACATATGGTCCACATCACGAAAGACAGTTCAACTTTATGAAAATTGTGCTACTAATAACAACAAATTAGACAGTACTGCAAGGTATGCAATAGGAATTGACAGCAAGGAGGTGGCGGAAAAGTTTTACGGGACTCAACAAGCATAAAGTTGATCCGGAAAAACGTAGACAGTTGTGTATCTTGACAAGTTTTTGCTTCACAATATATAAGGCCGGCTTTTGATCGTGGATAAAAAACTCTACAAACAGTTAATAAAATATACATCAGAGAACTTCAGCTTCAAAAAACAAGTACTGCCGCCATTATGAAAAATAATGCGATTTCGCAGACGGTATACAACATAAGTACATTGGATAGGAAGGTACTTCTCAAAATTCAATTTCCTGTGACAAAATTCAAAGCTAAAAGGCACAGAAATTGTGTGTTTTGTCATCAGCAATATAATTTAGAGAAATATTATGAAAATTTTAGACTGAGACATTTTGAAAAAATACATATTGGCATGAAATAGGCATGTATTTGTAATCGGATTGGGTGGAACCTGGGAAGAAATTATTTTAAAATTTTATTAGATGTTGAATCTTGGAGTAAATTTTATGATTTAGGTGCGGAGAAGCGTCAGGGATGTGAATTATGTAATGCGGGAACAAGGGGCACAATGCAAGAACATTTGGAGTTAACTTTTGGAGACGGAAGAAAAAGTACAATAGGTTGTGACATGAGGCTTGTGAAATGCCCAAAGTACTTGGAGTTCTTCTGAAGCTTAAAAAAAGAATGTTCGTATATATTGCAAGAGGGTGAGATTCCTATCAGACTTTTTTGCTGGAGGAAACGGACAATTGAAAAAGTCTGACTCTAGACAAATGACCTTAGTGAGGTATATCTGGGCTGTGGCACAAGGCAAGTTCGGGTATCCCCGACCGGAAGAATAGACAAGAAAGTCACAATAGAGCCGGGTGACTGACAGAAACACAAAG
>JAQGBJ010002857.1:0-14755 GCA_034698345.1 Sphaeridia pumilis
GTAGGCTTCATGGAGCGGGAATAATGATTTCATTAGCAATTCAAATGGATACATTTACTAATGCGGGGCTTTGCAAGGAAGACGAAGAAGAAGAGAAAGTCGTCTTTTTGCAACTGTCGCCATTCCAGCAGAATCAGAGAATCAGCCAAAATACAGCAGAATCAGTATAGGAAACCCGCATCGGAACAAGAGAAATTACACAAATCTACGCTTCTGCTGTCTCGGAAACGAGTATTGTGGAAACGTTGATTTTATTATGGAAACTGCTGTAAAAGCCCGAATAGCAGTTCCGATTAATGTTAACCCGAACTATGGTTGCCTATTTCAGCAGTTGCCGTATGCATTCACAAAATGTGAAACAAAACACCTTGGACGAAACTTTGTCTCAAGTTTCTCTCTGCCAAAAGTTGTTATTAAACCTCTTGCAACTTTCCATAAACCTGAGCTCACAAATCAGGAGCGTTTAGCAATTTCCATCCAAAGAGTTCCAAAAAGCCTGTGTTCTAAAACTTTTGATTGATACCTGATCCCTGAGTAGTACGTACAAAAGCTTTAGAACAAACGTGTACCTAGTAAACTATTATAACAAGGCAACAGATTGACAAGAAAGAACTGACATATAACGAAACATGTTCTTGTTCCATAGCTTTAATCAAAAAGTTTCCCCCGAATTTCCCCAAACTGTTTCAGTCGAACGCTGTAAGAATTAATTTTACTCAATAGTATTAGTGACACCACCCGCCACCATGAATTTCATCAAAGCTTTTTGAATCCAATACTGGCTGACAGACTCTGAAATTTATAATCTTCAATCCTGTAGGTCCTACGGAACACCAACGAAATGCTATTGTTCTCACACGCAACTTGTACAGCTCCAACACAACACCAAATGCAGAATTTTACCACCAATTTGTCATCAGTCGCTCGTTTGCTCTTTCAAGTCACCTTTAATTAACCTCGTCAGTCAAGAATCAATTCAACAATTTAAAAGCAGAACAGTTTCAGGAGGTATATAAACGTGTATACTTTTGTCACCCACTGCTTTTGTCCCGCAACAGTCAACACGGACAGGTATACGATGAGTGGAGATTTATTGCGTCAATCGTACGGTCGCTCTCCTGTATGGACGCGAGAATTAAGGACCTTCTATCACACGCAGTTTATGACCGCGAAACGGTACCTGTCCATAAGGTGTAGGGCCACCCCGTTGTTGAAGTAGTATAAATCCTGGTATTTTTTCAGGTCAAGAGTGAGCTGGGTCACTGTAATTTTGTCCTTCAGTTTCTCTCACAGTAGTTGATACAGCTACCGCTAGTCGTACCAAAATCTCATACAATACCTTCATCAATTCCTTTATTTTCTACGTTTGCTTCCAAAATATATATCCTGAAAACCCCGCTTAATCCCGCACTACCACCACCACAATCCCTATACAAACAAGAAACCAGCATATCAAGCATCTATTCTCAAGAATCACGTCATAGCCAACAACCGATCGTTTTTCTGCTCTATGCTGTCGCAAGTATTTCAGATAATACTGACTAGCTCTGTTCTGACCAAAGTAACCGAAATTTACCACCAAATCCTCTACTTTCACCCAAAAGCACGTCTCTGTACTATTTACTATCGCCATGAACCTTGCTACCACTGTTTCTTTAAAGAATCATAGAACGCAGAACCCAGAGTCCGGCCCGTATTTACTCTGTATAAAATCTCGGGCTGCAAAACTATGGTCCACAAAAACGAACGACGATAGTGCTGGGTTTTCGAACCACAATTTCGAGGTGCAAATATTATACAAAAAAACCAGCGGCTCTTCTATCCCTGTAAATAGCTCAATATTGTACAAAGTGTTGATGCTCGCACAAATAGGGTTTTTCGCCCGTATGAACCACTTCCCTCCACTATCCTCCTGTTTGCTCATGACCTGCTTCCGTCTTTTTCTTTTCATCAATATAATGCAAACCTTTTATAAAAAATGGGCTGTTACATGAAAATGTTCGTTGAAAATGTTTCTGCAATCTAGTAAAAATGTTGAAAAATCTCTTTAAGGTCAAACACGAGCCAGATTCGTCAATAAAGGTAAAAGGTGTATAAAATGGTATATATATATGGACGGACGTCTTTCAAAGCTTTCCAATCACACGTCAAGAAAAGGCAATCTTGTTTCGCGAAATCATGTTGGGTCGGAGAGAAATAGGTCACAATAATATAACAACCTCTTAAAACGTGTAAAACGTGTTCAACCAGCTTTTCACTTTCTCTGGACAAACAGCAGGAACCCTAGAAATTCTAGAATCGATGCTAGAAACATCTCATCCTTTCACCACTTCATCTTCTCACTCATCGCAGATTGGAACTGGAGACCAGGGCCCGCATGTACATGCTCTGGATCCAACTTTCCCACTAAATTCTTCCAATCCATCAATACAATTTAATGAACCACATGATACAACTTGAGCAACTATCCCAACCGACTGTCTTCTCCTTCGTCTTCCGTTTCCCTTCTTTTACAACCTCTCAACTTTTGCAAACTATCTCTATTTTGAACGGACCACTTGAGCTCCCTCGATAGAACCCTTCTTGTAACCGCGAAAACTTTTCGCATCAAACTCGCACAGATATATATATATTTGTTGCAAGACACTGATTCTCACTAGACTTTGCACTGAGTCAGTTGAAATCCAAAGTCCATTTGGGTGTACAAAAACCACTACTTTTGTTCTCAGAAAAGAAAAGTCTTTTCTTCAAGTCGATTGACGTCATTCTGATATCCCAAATGACCAATTCAACTCAGTCACTCAGTCTTTTCAGTACATGGACGAACTTGCTCCTCTTTTTCAGCTTCCAATTACTTTACCTTGTACAATATATCGGAAATCCCTCAATGGGAAGACGAGAAGAAAGTTGAATTTTTCTGTCGATATTGCCATATGTGGTCGGTCAAGTCAACGTGTGTACATGTCAATAATTCAAAGACCAAAGTTCGAGACGGTCTTGTCATGGCAAAAACAACTAAAAGTCCAGCAAGATGTTGCTCATCGGTTGGTAGTCCCAAAATAACGCGGCTAGAAATAGACCGCTAAAGTACATTACATTGCCCAAAACGGACTTCCGAGGAGCGGCTGGTGACAGGAGAAAAGAAGGGAAAGAATCGAAAGCCCATGTTGTTTAACGAGACCAAAACCTTACAAAGTGTTGTCAGACATGAAATCCAAAGGTAAGAAAAACCGATGGGAAATGTGGTACTGACAGTCCAAGCCGGTGGCACACGTCCCAGCTGCTCCCTCTGCCCCGTACAATTAGCATCACTTTCATAAAAGTCAAACCTGTCAATTTACCCTTTTGTTGCTTGTCCATATGTGGCCTCTTGGCTTTTTCAACACAAGAAGCTCAAGGGCCAAATTTAGACATGACCCCATCCACATCTGCCCTCTTCAAAGCCTTCGGAGCATCCAGAAGGCATAGGTTATGTGACCCAATTACCCTATTAGCCTCTATATGAGAAAACCGGGGTGTGACGTAACAGGGAAAATAAGATGGAAAAAAATTATGACTTCCGGTCCGGTCAAAAGAAGATGACCATTTTGGCCGTTTCGATATCCCGGGAGTTAAAAATAGATCAAAATGCATTTAGATGGCAGCAAAACCAGCCGATGTTCGGTGTCAAACAAGCAGAAAATTCAACTAGATCCGCATCGACAGGAATCGAAAACAGTTTAGACACACATCGATAGATATAGATTCCAATACTGAACGACTATAAAAGATCCAGGAGAAAAAGTCGGTTCCGATATCGGCTTCCATCCAGTATATCTCTATACTATAGGCTTTGGCGTGTCCAAATCGAATCCATTACTTATTCTCCCGAATCCGGGAACGTGGTCAGAATTTTAACAAAGCCGCCCGGCATTATTTTCTCCGGATCTTTGTACGAATCTCTCACTGTATTCCATGTACTATTGTCTCGGTTCCGGTGGCACATTTTGAAAAGGCAGTGTAAGCAGAGCGAATGTAGCAAGTTGGCTATATACTGCAGTATTACGACAGCAAGAGCAAGTGAATCTGAAATCGCTTATGCGGAGAGGCGTGCCGCAATCTTTGGTACTTTGATCCATAAAATAGATCTTCTTTTACAAAATCAAAAATTCTTTAAAAAGACAAAAGTTTCTGTTTCTTTTTGGATTGTTGCAGAGCAACTTTGAGAAGGATTCTTATTTCAAAGGCTTCTTCCTCCTTAGGCTATGGCCTAATCCCTGTAAAAACAAACACCTTTTGTAACTGTACCCTTCAAGGGCCGGTTTCCAGGGCCATAAATATGTACAAATGACATGGAAGTCGCGTGTGCGGCAGCCTTTGGAAACAATAACTCCTTTTCATAAATATATACAAGAATATATACGGTTGTAGTAATTTGTCATTGGATCTCTGAAATATATTTTCAAGAGTATTTACGGACAGGACTTCCGGCAAACCTTGTTCGAAGCTTCACAAATCGATACATCTTTTGGAGTCGATGTACATTAAATGAAGTTCCATTTCCACAAACACAAATTTGTCATTAAGAAGACCTCATACGGAGTGGAACTAACTAAATGCATTATAATACACTTTGTATATTTCGACTCCGACTTGAAGAAAATAACCTTCATTCCTATCAGCTCAGGTAGGTGTTCCACAATTGCTGTCTTCTAATTATACCTTCGTTCGCTATTCGCTACTATACCTTATGCTCCGCTACTTAACTTTCGGAAATAACACTTTACGCCGTAATTTCATGTCTCGTCTCATTACTGTAATCCCCTATTAGCCCTAATGGCAGCTACGTAGAAATGGCTAATTTCCTTATCTTCAGCGATGCCATAATGTTCCCACCACCCGCCCGCCCAATAGTGTCACCTTTACCGAGCGCGGTAAAATCAAATATAGCGGCTTCTATTCGGGCTCGTTTTTGGTATCTCTTGTTCCACTTGCTTAAACGATTGAAAAAATCGAGGGGCTCGTGCCGTCTTCCAAAACATAGCCTCAAAAACCCGATCAAACAACGAGCAAAAGCCCACACCGTTCATCATGATTGCCTCCATAAACTTTTTATGAACAACATCCATTTCACGTAACGACGACGCCAACAACATGCTCCAGACTCGGAGCAGCAGTCAGCAAATATACTTCACCTTCCCATAATAACAAACACATGCTCCGACATTTTGTCTATAGTCTCGATTAATGATGGTATAAACTTTTTATACGGTTCTTCTTCCAGTCTGTATATCTATACTGAGCTGCTATCCAGTTCAGCAGCAGGGCTTTTGGTTCCAGACTCTTCCAGTAGCTCCGTTAGCAGCAGCTCCTCTTCGATTCCACCCACAATCTTGTGTAATCTATTGTTCAATATTTTCAGCTCGACGGCTATGAAACCTTCGGTAACAGACGGCGCTCTTGATATTCTTCCCGTTAACCGAATAACCTTGTTCATTGATGACACATTAGTAGCCAAAGTATATAGCGATTCAGAATACTTCACCTTAGTTATACTTGCCCTCATGAGTTGATGGGGGCCATTCAACAAGATATGGGGTGGACGAAAAAAATGTCCGTGTTTTTCAATGGTTAAGAACGATGAAATTGTTGTGTATCAAAAAGGCTTCATTTCATCATTGAATTCACTGCGCCCTTTATTGTCAACACCTGTCTTTTCCCCTGTTTTACGTAACATTTTTAAATTTTTCCCTCCACAGAATTTTCCAAGTATCGAGCAGCTTTTCACGCCCTTGAGCGAGGGCCCAAATAGAAATCCAGAATAAATTGTACAAAGGCTGCGCTGAACAAAGATCAAACGATTCATTGCCCGACTAGCTCGACTTTAACTCATCAAGAGCAATAAACCACCTTGTTGCACCTACAGCGTGTTATACAAGCAAGTTTATAAAAGCATATTCGAAGGTCTCGAACACTGTCTTTAGACTCAAAGGAAATCAATCGAAGAGCTGTAAAACAGGTCAAATTTTACAACTTGAAAGACCACAAGAAACAACGTTCTTCTTTCTTCTTTCGGATACTACAAGCCTGAACCAAGCGTCAGGTAAACTGGAAGGCCCACAAGCCAGGTGTTTTTAAGGTAGGACCAGAGAGCCTAGAATTTTTATATTTTGCCTAGAAAAATGCCTGAGATCATTAAAATACAACGGAATAAAATTTTCTTCTGGAGTCTGGATTTCCAGCAATTGTAGCCACATTAAAAATGGCAATATCGCTGTCATCTTTTGCTTGGTTCCTAAGAAAATCCAGGATCCTTTCCTCGACTCTGAACACAAGTGACCTGTTTCTAATTATTTCAAGCCCTTCCTGGACAGAATGTCATGGAAAGCAGCAGCAGCAGCTGCTGCTGCTTCTGGAAGAAACCTTGTACCTTTTGAATCTATCCACACTTTGGAAATCACATCTTTGAAGACAGCCTAAACTCATTGACCGTATGTTATCTTTATGTACCTCAGCGGGTCCGAACCAGATGAAAATCTCGCGATCCTCCCAACAATCAGTCCAACAGCTGCTACTTCTTTTCGAAACAATAATTACTATTACATTCATAACAGCTTTCAAGGCCTTTACCTTTTTCTTCTTAACTGACGGAGAACCAACTTGTATTTTTGCCGCAAGGGCCGCTCGTGCCTGGCATGCTTCTTGCGGCCCTCATCATCATTTCAACTTCCTGAATCTTGCCGGTCCCTTGTTCATCATCTCGAGTTTCTCTTGCTCAGAAACCTTTTCCCTATTGTTGCAAGCTGATTATTATTTGAACCTCATAAAAGTAGGAGCAGATGCAACAAGGGACGACAGAGACACCAACTGCTCTTCTGGACCTTGAACAACTCAAGTCTCTTCTTTTACTACGTACCTTTACGACAGCAAAATTACCACACACGTGCCCCTTCTGCCCTCTCATTTTATTTAAACACCTTCGACTCCCGTTCCAAGATCCAGTTCCACATCGGACTTTGTCCAAGTAAGTCGTGTGTTCAACCAACGCCCAGTTTTGTGCCTCAAGTGACTTCAGAATGGATCTGTGTATTTTTGTGTCACTACTGACGCTTGCGCTCGCAGCGTCCCACCCTCCTCATTCACGCACCACAAGTGGCGCCCCCACCCTCTCCGACCTCCAAAATGTCCAAGACAAACTGGACCTGATTCTCGAGTCAGAAACTCGCGAGAAGAAACTCATAGAAGGCTTTCTTATGTTTGACCGCTCAGCACCGGCATCTGGAATCATCGACACTGCTCAGCAAGACACAAGTACTGAAAAAATCCCCAGCACAACTTCAGCAAGTCTATCAGTTGCTGCTACTGATGTCAGTGAAAATTCACCACCTTCTCGGTTCCTTGTTGAAAAGCTCGAAGAAAATTCCAAACGGATGGAGACGATGGTCGTTTTTCTTGCTGATTTAAGGAACGTTTTGTCGGAAGCAGTCGGGTCACAGGAAAGCCAGGAGACACTCAAAATTCAAGTGATTCAACTTCGAGAAGAAATCCAATACCTCAGGTACGTACACGTGAAGTCGTAATTTTACGACACATTCAAACATCCTAATTACATTTTTTTCAATCTGACTCCTTTGAAAAACACGCCAACTTTCATATATATTTTCCCTGTGTATAAAATTTCCTTCCCTAGTCTCCAGCCAGCCTTACCAAAATTCTCGTAACAAGGTGACAGAATATTATTACTTTCGCCATTCCATTTCCCTATTCAAGCGTAAACACCGAATCCCCTGGGGATTCCATCATTTCCACCAGCCAAATCCAAAGACGAATACATCAACAAAATCATACCTGCTTTGCTTCCAACCTTGCAAATTACATTTCTTTCTAGCTTACCAAGAAGCTAGAAACTAGAAGCACTTTGAGAATCCATATACAAATGTTATCCACTTTTCGCCACCTTTATGCAGGGCATCGATCAAAAGCTTTTTTCTCCATTAACTTTCAACAGCCTCGAAGAAAATCCGCCGTATTTGCCCAAAAACTTCCAAATACCCTTGAACCATATATTTTTACGTATAATATATTCACACACGCAATTTTACACGGGCCAAAAGTAGTGCTAGTAGCAACTCAACTTTTCACTAGCCTCGATATCCTCCTAAGCTTTTGCCAATTTGCAAAAAAAAAATCCAGCAATATTTTGGGAAAGAAAGCGTTACTGTCAGTCAACCAAGAGCGTTTTTCTATTTTATTTGATTTAACCTTTGACCTTTTTTTATTTACAGAGAACAAGTTGAAAAGCTCAAGACAGACCAACATGCCAACCAACAGGCCAGTAGTTCGAATCCGTCGTTGTCGTCCTCAGACTCCAAATTGGATAACAAGATTAAGAATGATGAGGTAAGAGATTTTGCATCCATTTATCAGCATTTCAAAAGTGACATCTTTGTCGAAACATTATTTTCCCATTAGAACAATTAGACTCCCGTGTGAAAATAGCTCCACGATAAACTACACACCTAACGTAGTAACCTAACCTACACAAAATAACCATAGAAAATTCGTCCTCCAATTTTCTAACGGCATGGAACGACCCGAATGAGCACTAAAGATGAAAGACTAAAACCGCTTCCTTTTATGCAAGACAACTAGAATCCTGCTAGAGCATTAGACGCCGTCAACACTCGCCTTCTAAAACTGTCACTTGCACTGTGTTTATAATGCATTAAAGCTCTTGGTAAAGCCGGTCGAGTGAAAGGAGCGAAAGTTTCTGACACTTTTGCTCTACTCTCTTCCCCATTCTCACAACAGTGTCTCTTTTCTAGAAATTATAGCCTTTTAGAATTCTCCTAGTTTCATGCTGATAACAAGGCGAATTTTCACAGTTTCTCTCTACTGAACTCGACACGAAATAAATCAACCGTTTAAACGATCAAATATATTCTCTCTTCTTCTTCCTTTGCCATGCATGATTGCCCTCTAATTTATACACACTAACAAAATCTCTCTAGTCTTTTAGTAATATTAGGAGGCTATAGCTAATGACTAGAAATTAACCAAGCTTAATTGGTCTTCCAGCTTATAGGCGCTTTTTGAACTGGAATAGGTAAACAAACTAATTCAATAGCAAAAGGTTTAATCAAGTACCATAAAAAATAGGACAAAGTCGGTTCAGTCACAAAAAACTCTTTCAAGTCCTTATAAAAATTCCAGTTAATTTTTTTGCAGACCACAATCCAATGGCTCAAAACTACAGTTCAAGAGCTCCGACATGGGCTCGAAGAGGTCTCTTCTTCAGTCAACGTCACTGGTCTTTTGGGCCTCAAACAACAATGGGGAAGCCAGGTTAACCGTGTGGACGCCGATTTGCGAGAGTTACGTAAGGATGTACAAGCTCTCAAGGCAACTGGAGCAAGAAATGAAGAAGCTCTCGTCGAGATCAAAGGGGATATTGCGGATTTACGTACCTGGCATCTGAAAATGGGCCAAAAGTTTTCTGTCTCCCAACAACAACAACAGGGACAAGAAGGAGGAAATGTTGATGAGGTGAGAGTTCCGACATATTTGTCCTACATTTTTTCAACCTCTGGAAAGCTTATAAAATGGCACTACTTTTAGACTTGGACAGTTTTGACACGTCCTAAAGGCCTAACAAAGCGGCAATGGCATTTTTTGAAAAAAATGTTTTTTTGACATTTTATAGGACTTGAAACAATGGCAAGAGCGTAAATCAACCCAGAAGAAACTTACAGCAGAAATTTTGCCGGCCAAAGGTAAAATTTTTAGTTCCAAGTGAGAATTAAATTTGAAAGCCGAGTCTAACATTAAAAACTAAATTTTTTAGAAGAACTTCACCAACGCCGCCATCCCAAAAACAAACTCCGCTCCGACATCAAAAGCTTGGCACTTGTAATCCATGACCTCGTCAAAGACCAAGAAGGTCTTCACAAGCGTCTTGTGAAAACTGACGCTAGACTCGATGCCCTCGTTGCCGCTTCGCCGACAAAACAACAAAAACCACAGTTCAACATACAGGAAGTGGACGACTCTGAAGAAGAAGATTTCGACAATGTTGTCGACAGAGAGGGCGCTGCGAACCTGCCAATGACTTCAAGCAAACGACGCCATTGGCGCAAGCGTCACGACAGCGACAGTTTAGTGGACATGGACAAAATCGGAGACGACACCTTCACAGAAATCAGGCTTGAGACCCTTGAACGGAATGTTGCCGGCTATGGAAATACACTGCAACGTGTCAATGATCAAGTGAATACGCTGACACAAATGCAAGAGTCCAATTCCCAACTGTTTACCGCGCTTGAAGCGCTAGAAAGCAAGTATGACCAGAGGCTGACGGATATGCAGACTGGACTGGCGAGGATGGAGGCTAGTGTCAGTAGCGCTTCAGTCGGCACCGAAGAAGTCAGGGCTCAGCAGGTACGTTTAAAAATTTTATGTGTTTTTGAAATTACTGTTGGCGGGAAAATTAACAAAGTTTTTGTAAAAATTAATTGCAGAGCCTACACGGGAAAGAGTACTTGCAACTTCAAAAGGACTTTATCGGGACCAAGGGCCAAGTGCAGACGAACCACTTGAGACTGGCAGCCGTTCAAAGCCAGTTGCTGAAACTGGGGCTGAGGACTTGTGCCGATGCCAATAATGAGTCTATTCAGAACATCAAAATTGCGTCTCTAGAAGCCAAGTTGAGGTAGAAAGCAAATAGTTTGCCAAGTGAATTTTGTATTCAAGATTGCCTTAGTCCAGTGGAGTCAATAGTGTGCCAAGTTTAAGTTAGCTACATGTATACATAATTAAGTGTAAGTCTTGATTTCTTTGTTGTTTTTGTCTTTAGTCAATATATATTGTATTTCAAAAACTTTTAATGCAGCTAGGGAAAGCCAAAGTAGGTCTGATTGAAACTAGACGAAATTAGCCACGACGAAGTACTAACAAGATATTGGATTTTGTATCATGCAGCGCTACCTACGTTTGGTTATTGGAACTACGATTTTTTCCAAAAGTGGCCAAACTTGAACTGTTCACGAGATTTCAGTAGGATTAATGCTCAAACTCTAGTCTTACAATATATTTACTAATTTTTGTATTGATTGAAGCCATTTGCCTTGTCCTAATAAATTAATTACTAAAAGTTGACAGAAATTGATGATCAGCTGGAGAGGAGAGTGCAAAAAAGTTACTTTACCTTTTTCAGAAGCCTTTTGTAGGACACCAAGCGTTGCACATTAAATTGGCAATTTTCCACAAAACGAATTCATTTTGAAACACTGAAACATGAATCTGATTCAAAACTCATACTGTCAAGACGAACCAGTAAATAAACAGAAATACGAGAGAAATAATATTTGAGTTACGTTGCTACAAAGCCGGTTTCTGTTTACATCAACATTGTGCTTAGCAACGGGGATTTAAAATACGTATTTTCCCTCTCTTTTCAGCGGTTCTCTTTTTCGTTAAAGCTGAAGTAGCGATCTGTAAATTACAAAGCACACAGGGAGCAGCGTACTACTCTTGCATATAAGTAAAAACATATGATGGCCTCAGGCATTTTCTGCATCGATGGCTTTTTAACGAATGAATTCTCACGCTTTTTTACAAATTACCTTACTGGATTGAGTTGGCTATAGCGTCAATTCTCTCTCCCATTTCCAAAGCAGGGCTAACGCCTCATGTCTTAAATAATGATTTTTAACATAGTGGCTTTTTGTGCAAGTTGAAATAACTGCTACATGCGTCAACTATCACATCAAGTAGAACGGCAATGATCAAATGATCATAAACTCAAAGAGAATCCCCGTGTCAACAAAAATTGGTAAATTCTTGGCTTTCCGAAGTTTCACATGTACTTGGTTATATCTGGATTAACTTGTTTTTATGCTGCTGTCATTGTCATTATAAATATGCTAACCAAGAATCTTTCTTGCAGTATCCTGCAATGATGTTCGCTAAAATTTAGAAGATTTACAAATGTATCAACTACAAAAATTGCTTTTGAAGAAGTTATCTGTAACGTGATATAGGTTTCAAACAATTTAAAGATTCTGGATTTTTTAAGTTTAAAAACGAGACGTTTATTTTCATCTAGACTAAAACAGGGCAATTATCAGAGAAAGTAAGATGGAGAAAACAAGCATCTTAAAAAGAGTTTTCGCTGCTGATGTTTCGGATTTCCGGCAAGCATTAGGTTGTATAGGTTCAAGATAACCTGTTGATACATTTTTCACATTTCCAAATACGAGTGTTTTGCAAACATCAGTCGCTGAGATTTTATCTTGCTGCATCGTGGCTTCCACCAGGTGTCTTAAACACAGTTTTGCTCCGTTAGTTAACTGACGCCAATCATCAACGGCTCCGTCTCTTTCCAAGTAATTCAGGTATGGATTAATTGGGTTCAGAACAAAGCCAGTAGACTTTCTCAAGCTCTCCAACTGGAATCGAGTACAAAGGGAAAGTTAGATGGCGATTTAGTACACAGTAGCAGACATGTTGATGCATTTAATTCACCTTAGATCTGGCTGACCTGCACGGCAAATGCACATCGGGAAATGCAACGGCCACCTGGTTGACGCTTGTGGAGAAAGTTAGCAAACAGCGAACCAGGGCTCTCAGCAAAGACGGATGTGGTTGGCTGCTCGGGTTTTCTTGCTTTTGCGCCCACTTACACTCAGTCTTGGCGCTGTGGATGGCAACAAGGTCCACCAAAGAATGCACGTGTTTCAAGCGTGACCAACCACGCTTTTCAAACTTGCACGAAATCGCCCACAGTTTCAAGAGAAGCACCACTTTTTTAACAAAGTCAGGTTGGCTGTCCATGTACTCAACGAGTGGGACTGGACAACTTTTCACTGAAACAGCAACACAGTTATAGTGTCGAGAACAATTGTTACTTTTGTTGATGACAGTGGCTACATTCATGTATTCCAGTGATTCCCGCCACTCCTCTTCCGGATCCTGGTAGCCATCAAAACCACAAGAATGACCAAGATAAGGCACGTATGAAACTTGCACTTGCAGCCCGTCTGAAGTCGACACGGTTTCTTTGAATAAAGGAGGACCTCTTTCTTTGGATCTGCCGTAGCTTATGACCAGGTGGACATCTGGTGGCCGGGTTGGGGACGAGTCGTCTGACCTTTTGCCCGATGTGAAAGTTATGCAGTGGTCTCTGTAGAAAACGTCATTTCTACTTAGTCCCTCAAGCTCACCTGATGTCACTATTTTGTCGCATTCGGCGAGACAATGCGCTCTAAAAGCGTCGAACAAATGTTTTTCTTCGGCAACAATCTGGTCCAAGTAAATGTCCCCTAAAAATTAAATGAAATCACTTTTTTCGTACTTTATATATGCTTCACGCAGTTTTTTGAAAGCTGAAAACACATTATACCTTCTTCAAACTTGTTTTCAAGTAGCTGCAACAACTCTTTCGACTTGACATCGTCACTCATTTTTGCTTCAATTATTTCAAAAGTTTTTTAACAACTACACTTTTAACAGTTGACTGACAAGCTGACCTTTGTGTTTTAGGTAAAAAAACTGGGAAATAACAAAACTATTCACACACACTCATTTCATGTCAAGCTTTTTGCTCCTTCTGACTAAACTTGTTCAATACACACACAGTCAAGGATTTTGTCAATTAATTTTCCTGGTAAAAAGATTAAGGGCCTGAAAATCCGAGTTCGAAAAATGTCAAGCTTCCATCCCCATCCTTCGCAACCCTTTGCATCCAACCTTCGTTTCATTGTTGCTGTCAAATCAATGACATGGCTGAAGCTTCATTGCATTAAATAACATATTTTAGGTATCGATCGACTGACCAGTAATTGTTTGCGGCAATGGTGCCAAGTATCTTTTGTCTTGCAGGGAATATCCTGAGCTAACCAACGGCTCTATAATGACCATTATAATTGTTTTCGCAAATCTTTGGTAAACAATCAAATTCGCAAATGTCTATTAGCCGATTAATTGCTTGAGCAGTTGCGTCTTGTATTTTTATCCTGTTCAGACAGATGCTCTTGAGTTGAATCTTATATTCAGGTCAAGTACCAATTTAAACTCATATAATTACTAATCTATCTGTGACATCTGAAAATGTGATATGTAGCATTAACATAAACATACTTTTAGCGATTGCGACATTCCAAGAATGTTAATGATCACACGCGTTATCGATGAGTGAATGCGGAGTATCGCGTTTGTTATATTCCTTTTCATTATCGTCCTCATTTACTAATTGTACTTTATGCACATGCACACAAGTTAAGTTAAGCTGGTTAAACAATTGAAATTCACCGCTGCCTCTTGTGGCTTTGTATACAAATTGCGTTTAGTATTCTCCATTGTTTCACAGAACAAACAATCATCGTAACGCGGATCAAATAATTCGCCATTCGCCAAATGAAGTTTTAATAGTGTCAAAGTTTTGCCATTTGGAACCCAATAAACATGTCTGAAGGAACACGTCCAAAGGTTGGTCAATTTTTAATTTAAACAGAAGTAAAAATCATGGTCGGAGTTGGATAAAGTAAAAATAAGTCTTCGAAAAACTTTTTAGTGGTTCCCGTGGCCTCGGCAAATCGGAGTGTTTATTGGTGCCACTGTTTTTGGCGCTTTTGGTGGATTTCTTGAACGAAGTAAGCTCTACTAAAAATAAAAAATCTAGGAAAAATACACCTGAGGAAACTAGAGGTTTGAACGCTCAAATTTGACCCGCAGCTGTCCTACTGCTTTTTATTCAGCGCAGACTCGGATTCAGCGAAAA
>JAQGBJ010002858.1:0-14746 GCA_034698345.1 Sphaeridia pumilis
AAGGCTGGCAGCGGTCTGATTTGGTCGCTGCTCATATGCCATTTTACAAGCTTACCGTTTGCGCAGGCACTGTTCATAACTTGGACGAGAGTTTCCCAGCAATTCCTCCCAGTGTCGATTGATGGACAGCTGAAGTCTCGTAGATCGTACAGGTTCCTGCCGCCAAGTTTGTAGTCCTGGAGAAAACGATGAAAATTGCAGAACCAGTTGACAAAACTTCCGCTAATGTGTTGTTGGCGCTTTTCAGACGAAATCGGTTCGAAAGTGCCCATCGATCGGTCGTAGGCCACAAAAACAACTGGCTTGGCTTCAGTAAAAAACGCTTCCAAGAAAGTCCACTGTTTTGCCATTTGCTTGATTTCCGCATCATAGCTGACCTCTGGTGCAAATGCCAGAAACAACACAACGTACTGAGGATAAACCTGAATGTGTTTGTTCGCATAAGGCTCCCATTCCTTGTCGTCATTGTGGAACTTCCATGTAAGAGCTGGATATGATTTCCAATTTTTTGCCTTGTCTACTAAAACGGGCTGTTTCCCAAGTACTTGAATGGTGAGAAGGAACCTTGCGGATTTTGGTGCTTCAGACCAACGAAAATTAGTCGAAATCTTCAAATAACTTCCTTGATCCAAGAACGTTTCTGTTGTTTCTGGCGTCTTTAAAACCACAGGAGACTTGAAGGGCGCTAGGTCAATTTTCAAAGCGAAATAAAGTGTGACGACGAGAAGGCATGGAGAAGCTGGTGGAATGAATTCGTTTAGATCCAATGAAACTTGAGGATTTTCCAGCTGGGGCAACATCGTGGAGCTTACAACAATGACGCGACCGTAGCGTCCTCTACCACAGCTGGCGAGAGTGGATGAAATGTGCTGCTGAATAGGATAGTTCTCTATAGTTTGACCTTGTAAGAAACAAAACGACATTGTGGCTTTCGAGAAGGATAACATGAGCAGAATCTTAACGTCAACTAACTCATTCTTGTCTGTAGAAAACAAAATAAAACTCTTGAAAATGGACAGAAAATTTTCGAGACACTTACCGTCAAGTTAAGTACGGACGGGCAAATGCACGAGTACATTTAAAAGCTTAAGTGCCGTACAATTCCTACTTTCTGGATTTTGACAAGCCACTGGACCTCAATGTGATACAGAATGTGAACTGAAACAATGCTGTTGAGCCTTCAATTCGAGTTTGTTTTTCTACACCCTTGTAGCTTGATTTAATCAAAGGCGACTGTAATTGAAAGTTAAGCATTAAAACAGTTTTTATAAACCCCATTCAGAAGTGAATAACCAAAACCAACTCAACAACAGCCATAGCCATAGAAATTACTACTCCAAAAACCCAAACTGCTAACATTGTAAGGAACGCAGCATCGTCGATAGTAACTGCCTTGGCTCCGACGGTACTGTCAGGAATTTCTTCACTTGGGCGATATTTTCTTGGAGGTCTCAGAATCAAGTCCCACTTTTGATACCACCGAATCAGCCCTGAAGTCGCCAACGCCTTCATTCGATCAAGCATCCATTTCGCAGGAGGCGGGTACGCATACGCCGGTCCTCGGAAATCAATGTTGGGCAACGACACCTCTCTTGAAACGTAGCTACCGTACTCGTTTCTGATCAAGTTAACTTGGGCGTGAGCAAAGCGAAGTTGCGTGGATCTCATGAGCTGTTTGAAAAGGTTCCAATAGTATGGGAACTCGCTCTCCGAGAATACAAACGCTGATTTATATTTGCGGCTCATCCAGTACGGCAAGCTATAAGACTTTCTTATATCCTTTGTAGAAAATCCTAGGTCAGCTGTTTTCAAGTTCCACTGGTCAACCGTCAGATCCAATACTTGTCGAGCTTTGGCAATGTTTCTGGTGTACTGGTCGCCGACGAAATTTTCGAATTCGTCCAAGCAAATGTAGTCCAGCCTTCGCGCAATAGACTCGAGAGCCGATAGATTTCGCTGGCAGTCGAGACGAACCTCTGGGTTGTTCGAATTTTCGCGGCAGCACTCATGGGCTTTTGACACTTTATTTCGAACCCATGCCAAAACCGTATATTGTTTTTCAAACCCGCTGTACGTAGAATAAGAATACGCAAACTTACTCCAATAGTAAGACTCGTGAAAAACCGGTGTCATTTCATGGGGTTTTGGGGTGGAGCCATCATCATCATTTGCCTCCCATTTTACAAATTTTACCAAGTCTTCAATCCGTCCCTCGCCACTTGTGAAGTACGACCCACTCGTACAGCTAACGTTGTCTGGGGTAATTCCAAAGAGCGAAAAATTTTCAAAGTCCCGCCAGTTCGTGAGCCTGGTTTCGAATAGGAAGTTGAAGGCGAAGCTGGATTTGACTTCCGCTTTGTACCAGTTGCTCAGCATAAAGAGACAAAGAAGCCAAGCTCCGGCCAGAATTCGGCAAGTCGGATTCCCGAATCCCAGCATTTGGTGAATGCACGTAGCAGCCAATCGAACGAACCATTCGAAAAACAATCGAACAAAGCAACATTTTGATGATTCTTGTAGACAAATTCGATTTGCGCGCTCTGTGAAGCCAATAAGTAAAGCTAGACCAACCGTTGAAACTAGCAAAGCTATCCATGTGAACCCATCAAATATTTCAATGTACATCTGAAACCCAGATTTTTGAAAGACGACTCCCTCCGTCGTTACGAAAACAATTGGTTCATGAGCTTTGGTCACGTTTTCAAAGTATTCGAGATGGAGCTTGCGCGGTTTCCTATTAGCATTTGACCAGGTTTCTAATCGACGGCTGTAAACGCCATCGGTTGCATTAACAAAGGGAAACAAAAGTTGCGGAATTGCTATTTTTAAGTTCGGCAACGCCCAAACAGGTGCCAATGGCTTGTTCGATGTTATTTCTCTGAAGGTATGATGACGTACTGCCGCCTGATCGATATCTGGAGCCCAAATGGTCAGTCGACCATAGCCACAAGCGACGTTCATGACTTCAATAAGCGTATCCTAGCATTTCACACCTTTGAAGTTGCAGCTAAACCAGCGGAGTTTGTACTGCGGTGTCGGAGTCTTCGCACCAAACTGAGTGAAGTCGCAGAACCAGTTGAGCATGTATCCGATGAAAGTGGATTGTTCCGCATGTTCCTGCTCAGACGTCCCGATACCATCTGAAACTTTGGTGTACAGAGAGATTTTTTCAATCGCTTCATTTGTTCTTCTTTTTGTATTTGGAATCGGAAGGTCGATTTGATCTTGGCTGTAAAAGAGCACGAAAACAGTTGGCTTTGACTGTGTCACGATGCCATCGAAAATGAATCCAGGATTACTCAGCGTTTCAACGGTTGATTGGTCTTGGAACTTGAAAAGAAGAATGTGATACTGTGGATACACTGGGATACTCTTCGTCGGATTGGATACCCAATCTTGATACGGTAGTCCCACAAAGCGCCATTTACCATCTTTGAAGTAGCGTTCATCGAGATAGTTGTTGAAGGTTGAAGGAGTTTCCAGTTGATACGCAAGTACTTGAAGGGTGAGGAGGAACTGTATTGATTTTCCGATGGCGATGGGACGGAACTTTGTTGAAGTATCGGTAAAGCCCCAGCTGGCGTTGTAGGGATATAGTTCCGGAGACTTGAATACGATGGGAGTTTCCGAAGGTACCAAAACATCAATTTTTGGAGCGAAGTATGCATAAGGTTACGACAAGTAAGTAGACAGGAGAGGCTGGAACGAGATGGTTCAAGTCTATTGGGACTTGAGCGTTTGTCAATGATAGCTCCGTCATGATAATGATGACAACGGTAATTTTAGATAGGTGGACAACGATCACCGTGCAAAATCCAATACTACTTTATCAGCTGATATCTTCCTGATTCAGATGATGTAGTTTCTAACAGACTGACTCACGATCGTTGAGTATTAGACGTTCAATCTGATCTTTGAAATATATTCTTCTGATACTGACTAATGTTAGTGATCTAAAATTCTACAATTTTGATGCAAAAAAATCACACGGTTTGAGATATTAAATTGTCAATCCGAGGAATTTATCGACCTCTAGAACCCTAAACCATCAATAAATTAAACGACGTTTAACCTCGCGCCCAATTTTGACCGCTTCCAAACCAGTATTGATGTTACCAACCAAACTAATGCGTCGTTGACTGCAGTGGTGTCCAAGAACTTTTCCAACATGTCTTGAGAATTGTGTGACATCTAATTTGCCGCTAGTATAAAAATGTGTTTGCTTGCACTTTAATCTAACTTGAATGTTGAATTGCTTCTTCAAACTCTCTCTTTAAAACTGAAAAAACTTTAGCTATAATACATGGGCTGTTCTTTACACAAGGGGGCAATTCAATCAAGAAAACTGAAAACAACTCCATCGAAACGACTGGCAAAACTTGAATTGGCTGAATATTTGAACAGAGTGACACTTTTAATGATAAATAATGAATTTTGTGGACTACTCTAGCGAACGTTGTTGTGCAAATTGCAATTTGCCAATCATGAGTTTCCAATGACCTCAATACTGTGACTACGTTTTCTTTCCGAAACTAGTCTATACAAATTAAGGGATATTAGCCCTAGACGATCTTGGACTCAAGTGGTTTTACTTTAGGGTCTCTCTCAAAAGAAGTACAATTTTCCAACGGTTTGCCAAGTTACTAGATAATTTTTTACAGTTTCCATGCAAATATCAAAAACAATCAGCCGTTCTTGTAAACTCAAATATTTCCTTCGTGTTGAGACATCGCTCATCGTTATGAATTTTGAAAGATTGCTAATTTTGAATTAATAATTGCTTCAGCTTAAAAAATCCGCTTTCCGAAAATTCGGTGTCCTTTTCTTCTAGGAGGTGGTGCTGCTGCTTGAGCCGCTGCGGCTCTTTGGTTAGCTGCAGCGATTTCTGCCTGAGCCACAGCTTCAGCATGGACTCTCGCTGCTTCGGCCGCAAGGCGATCTTGCTCAGCCTTGACTCTGAGCCTTTCAGCTTCAGCATTGGCTGCCGCGAGAGCAGCTGCAGCGGCAGCTTCAGCCCGCTGTGCTGCAGCGTTTGCAGCTGCCAACTCTGCCGCAGCCCTGGCAGCTTCAGCTTGTCTTCGAGCCTCCAGTTCAGCTTTATCCCTTTGAGCCTTCACCTGTTGAACATCTTTCTCAATAGAATCCACGGCATTTCCCCATTTGCTATGAACATCTTCCCACGTGGTCGAAGACTGTTCGACATCCAATTCTGTCAGACATTTCAGGTCCCTGCAGATTCCCAGCAACTTGTCCACTTCGTCCTTCAAGTCCTCTCCGATGCTGCTGCCGAACGCACGAAGAATGTCAAGGCTCTTGTCACTCAGTCCTGCTTCTTCCTTTGCCAGCTTTTGGAGGTTATTTGTGAACACCTGCGAATGACTGAAGAGACCGTAACCGGTGGATTGAGCAAACTTGTTGGCGACACGTTGACTGGCCGATTTCAGTAGCCGTGCGACTTCAGCCGCCAATTCGCCCTGAGCTTTGCGGACTTCAGTGAGCAGGTCTTTCTCCATCCTCGACTTAGCTTCGTTCCATTTTCCATGAGCGTCCTTCCAGACCGCGGAGGAATCTTCGATGTCGACGCCGCTAATGTACTTCATACGTTTAAGGGTTTCGACCAGCTTGTTCATTTCCGATTCGGCGTCTGCTGCGATGTTGATAAGAAACTTGCGAAGAACCTGAAGGCTCTTGAAAGTTAACCCCGACTCCTCTTCCGACAGCGCTTTCTGGTTATCCAAAAGCTCGTTGTACTGGCGAATTAAAGTTGGAAGTTGCTCGTGTTTATTGAATTTGTTGACGACCTTCTGACCCACAGTTGCGAGGAGTACATCAGCCTCTCTCACCAGATTTCGAACAACTTTGCGAATCTCCAGCTTGGCAGCTTCAGAAATAGGGCATCCAAAGTGTGCAGGATCGGAAGGTTTGAACACGAAGAAAGGGTTGTCCAGCAGCTGGCTTCGAAGTTCAGTCCTTCGGGTCAGAGATTCCATGTCGCTTAGCTTGCCTTCACTGGTGATGGTTCTGGAGAAGCCAATGTTGGGATACTTGCCGTCCTCGGTCTTGAGCCAACTGTTGTCAAACAGAGCGTTAATTGCGGATTTTCTGCTATCGTCCGCTGAGTATTGGACAGCGTGTTTTTGAGCCTCTTCCAGGAATTTGGCGATGGAGCTGACAATCATCTCGTCAGTAAACGTGTTGCTGGTGTCATGGGGATTTGCGTACTTGGTAACCAGTAGGAAAACTCCGCCCTCATAAATGTCGTTGTTGAGCACAAAGTCAAGGACTTCTGGAAGGACTCTATCGGTGAACTTGTCTCGGTCAGCGTTGGGCTTAACGGTGTCGTAGTCGACAGTAGCCACGAGCTTCACTCGATCAGCATGTTGGACGATTTCGCTCAGATACACGCCAGTCGCTATTTCGTTGGATGTTCCTCGAGTGTCAGCAAAGCCGGGACAGTCGTAAATGGCGAGGCCGGGTTGATCCGGGTCGGTGAACATCTTTGGGCAAACGGTGTCTGACTGGAACATGGAATGTTCCTCCTTGTTGGGGTCTTCTGTGGTCTTCTTGATCTTGGTACAGAGTAAATCGGCGTCAAAGGTTGATTCCATGGATTGAAGGTCACCAAATAACATTTCCGCCAGGGTAGATTTTCCTACTCCGGTCCGGCCAAGTTCGACGATGGCGTCACGGCGGGTGTCGTCCAGTTCAAGTTTGTGGTCATCCATCAAAGCAGCGACTTGCTCTTCCATGCTGACAGGAGTGACGACAGGCACTGCAAAAAATTAATGCATTTTGTTGAAGCATTCTTGTTTCAACCAGTGAGAAAAAGATTGCAAATTTCAATAGCTTACTTGTTGTAACGCTTTTTGTTTCCGCAAGGGGGCAGCAGAGATGCGGTAAAAGCTAAGGCTTTAGCGTTGCAAGAACAAACTCACTCGTTTTCAAATGGTAAAAATTTGGCGGTTTCACAGTAAATCTCGCTACTCTTTGGCGGTCAAATACGTAGAGCTGAATAATTACCTCCACACGCACACCTGAATATTTATAGTTTGCAATACCTTGAACTGGCCGCCCGGATGCACTTGAAACTACGATAAAGCAATTTGGAGTCAGTTCTGATTCATTCCATTATAATGTAAAGATCTTTTGCAGCAGCCGCTAAGGCTGGAAGGCAAAATAAACTTTATATATATTATCAGTGAATCATCAAGTGCTAGAAAATCCTCTAGACCAAATTTATCTGGTGGTCTTGAATGTTTTTGCACACGTCTAAAATCGTCGGTTTACACTTGAAAAAATTGGTAAGTGCAAGCTGCATGCATGTTAGATGCGTGCAAATGAGCAGACAATAAAGGTGAACTGTCTAATTGTTTGACGTAGATAAGATAAACCGGAAACTTAAATATGAATCATCGTTTAACCGGAATTTTTAGGAAGATCAGTTTTAGTGCAAAATCTTATCGTAATCACCAAGAAGCACAAAAATAAAACACTTGACCAGCTTTGATCCAAGTAGATATTTACTGTCTCTGAAAGAAATTTATTTGGCCAGTTTTTTGTCAACCACGTTCGACTAAAGGTCTTTTCTGTCTGTTGATTGGCTGGTGCAAATCCAGTGTTTCCAAAAAAAAACTTCAAGCAACTGAAGCAACAAGTAAGTTTTACGTTTAAAAATTAAGCCCAACCCGTACATAATAGAATTAACTGACAACTTTTCTGGTTACAACAGTGACTACCAATACATCGAATTCGAGGGACTTCGAAGAGCAAGTCACCGGCTTGTTGCAGAACCACAAGCTTATATTGGACGACACCCGTCGTGACGTCATCCTGATGACCGGTCGAACTGGAGTTGGCAAATCAACCATGACGGAAATCCTCTTCGGTTCTGACTTTTCAGCGCTGGAATCAAAGTTTGACGAGTTGCATCTCTGCATCAAAATCAAGAACACCAAAGAAGACCCTTCAAAGGCGGAGCATTCCATGTTTGTCTCGGACACAATTTGCCCGAAATTGTTCACAGATCCTCTGAAACCTCAAGTGGCCATTTACGACTGTCCTGGCTTTGCTGACACTCGAGGAACTTCCAACGAAATAGCTACAGGCGTATACTTGAGTCAGATTGTCCAACATGCGAACCGGGTGAAAATCGTAGCGACCGTTGATTACGACACTGTTAAACCGAACGCTGACCGAAGCAAGTTCACCGAAACGATTGTTCCCGAAGTACTTGACTTCGTGCTCAGCAACGACATCTACCAGGGCGGAGTCTTCCTCCTCGTCACCAAATATGCGAACCCCATTGAAGAGTCCAGGGGAAAGTTCAGCGACGAAGATATCGTTGAAGCCATAGCTTTGTTTCTGAGAGAAGCTCAAGATTGTGCCATGGAAAAGTTCCGGGACCGGAGATCAGCCATCAACGCCCTCTTCAGGAAATCTTGGCTTCAACAAAAAGGCGGGAAGTACTCCAATATAGGCTTCTCAAGAACTATCATCAGGGAAGGCAAACTGAGCGACATGGAGGCTCTGACCCGCAGGTCACAGATTCATGCGCAACTCCTCGACAACCCTAGTTTCAGCTTTATGGCAGCTGATCCTAAGAACTTTGGATGCCCAATTTCTTTGAATGCCAAGATCGAGATTCGTAAAGTTCTTCGGAACCTGGAGAATGAAGCCCAAGATTTGCTAAAGACTGTGAGTCAAAAGGTCGTCAGTAGATTCTCCGAGTCAGCCAAAGACAAAGAAAAGCTTGCGAGTTTTTTCGACCATTATGTCTCGTTCCTGAATAACTTGGGCCAGCGGACTGGAGAAGAATCTAGCCTGTCTCTTGAAAACCTCCAAGTTCTCAACCTCTTCTCCACCAACATCAATGCAGACACTGGAATCGTGACAACCAAGCTGAACGAAACGGTGAAACGCATGAAGTACCTCAGCAATGTGGACATCGAAGACGCCTCCGCGGTCTGGAAGGGCGCTCACGGAAAATGGAACGAAGCTATGGTGCAGATGGCGAAAGACCTCATGACCGAATTCCGCAAGGCTCAGCAAAGTCTCGCCACTGAAGCTGACCAACTTTTGAAACTAGTCGTTCAAAGAGTCGTTATAAAATTTGCCCAGTCCAACGGTAACTTCGAACCGTTCTTCGCTTTCTTCAACAACGTCAAACAGTTGAACGCCGAGGACTCTGGATTAAGCGTCAAAAGCCTTGAACTTCTTCGCGAGCTTGGCAGCAGCATCGGAGATGACTTGAAGACCGAACTGGACAAATTGGCGGGAATCATCAGCTCTTTGAAGTACCTGACTGGGTTGGACGGCGAGCAGTCTTCGGTAACCTGGTCGGACGTGCATATGAAGTGGGACCATGCCATGGAATTTTTGGAGAAGAACATCGCTGAATTGAAGGCTCAAAGAGACTTGACTGAAGCAGAGGCTCAGCATAAACAGGTTATGGCCAAGGCTGAAGAAGACCTTGTGGCCGCTAAAGCTGAAGGGGAACTTGCTGCCGCTAGAGCTGAAGCCCAGCTTGAGGCCGCTAAAGCTGAAGCAATGCGTGCCCAAGTTGAGGCTGAGAAACAGCTGATTTTAGCCAAAGCGGAAACAGAAAAAGCTGCTGTCCGGGCTCAAGCAGAAATAGACGCAGCTAATCAGAGAGCAAAGTTGGCTGAATCGGCGGTACATGTTCCGGCTCAGATAAAGACCTCTGATCCTGGGGTGCTTGGTAAATTCGTTGATGTGATTGGAAAAGCTGTTGCAGTTGCTGTGCCGCCTCTTGTGAAATTTTGGGTGAAAAGCAGCAGTAGCAAACAGCAAGACCCAGACCCAAAGTCTCAGCCTTAAAATAGCAAAGAGACAGTTCCAAATTCTGTAGCATCAAATAAATCATCTTTTGAAAATTAACTATACTGTTTCCAAAAGTAAACAATTATCGCAATTCCAAAACCTGTGCAGTTCACTCAGTATCAGGAATGAATGAAATGCAATCCATGTTCTCGTATAATTTCATCGCTCAAACACGTACGAAAAATGAACATTACAAATGTTGTGAATATTCCCTCGCATAAATCACTTGAACCAGTGTCGAAAGACAGTTGCAGCAGGAAACCATCGAAACCCACGGAGAACATGTGGAGATACATAAATAATTTCGAAAACGCACCAGAAGTACAAGTACAACCTCAAAACTAGAATCTCGTCCTTCAAAGTAGATAACCTTGACTAGCCCTTACAACGGAGAGCTAGAGCCAAGTAAGCCGATTTCGGTAGAACTCGTCGCTACAGAACTTGTGTACTCTGAATGATGAAATTGCCCGAGTATTCTAAGCCGCTTACTTTCGTCGAGTTTGCCCGCAACTTGCAATAGCAAGCGTCTAGAGAAAGTACAGTTTCGCTCCGACGGCCTTCATCAAACATCAAACTTCAGACCGATTAGTCCAATTGAAGCCCGCCCAGGCTCCTTGCGCTGGTGGTCGAGCGAAGATCAGAAATTTGAGGTGGTCCATCGGCAATCTGCCCCAACATTGTAGAAGTGGACACCGGGCATTCTGCCAATTACCAGTAAACAAAAGCAAATTATTGCCTGGCGACTATCAGATATGTTTTTCTCGTATGCCTGGTAAACATTTTTGAAAACAGATTTTACAATCGTAAACAAACTTCCCCATTCAGAACGGTATGGAATCTAGGACTTTTTACATAACCAACGAAGAATGTCAAAAACAGTCCGGGAAGACAAATCCACACAGAACCATAAGCGAAAAAACTTCAGAAATTTTGAATCAACCAATACATTCAGAGAAAAAGTATTTATTTATTTCTTCTCAACATTTCCCAAGTTGATGTACATGACCGGAAAGTGAGTAAAATGCTCTTTTCAATTGTATTTACTCCACTAGTGGATTCCTAATTCTACTATCGTTTTTGCCCAGTGCATAATTGATTCCCGTCCTTCCGATGAACTAGCTACACTGTAAGCAGTTTCAGCGAACTTGATTAGGATAGCAGCAGCAATTCCTGCTGCTTTTTGGTGATCTGATGTTGTCTCTGCCTCAGCCTTCAGATGATCAATGTCTTTTTCCAGGTTTTGCATGGCATTATTCCAGTTCCTCTCAACTTCCAACGAGGTCATCACATCTTCTTCGTCCAGTTCAGTTAGATATTTCAGACTGCTCATGATCTCCGTTAGCTTGTCCACCACATTTGCGAAGTCAACTCCAATGGTTCCTCCGTATTTCTTGATAATCCGAAGGCTTTTCTCGCTTAATCCCGAATCCCTCTTCTTCAACCTTTTGATGTCGTTCAGAAACACGTAACACCGGTCGAACTCGCTCCAAACTGAGAGCCATGTAATATCCAACTTTGCAGTTTGCTCAAGAAGGAGTCCCACCATCTTGTTGATATTGCTAAAATTGTGCTCACTCATGAAGTCCCATAAATTCGAATTCGAATAAGTGAAAAAACTAACGTTGATTGCTGTTTCGAAGTATGCAACGATCCGTTGACGTACTGAATTTACAAACTGGTCAATTTCTACCACCATACTTCTCTGGGCTTTGCGGAATTCGGTGAGTAGGTCCTTCTTCATGCTTGTAATAGCCTCGTTCCAATTGCCATGCGCGTCCTTCCACGTTGTCGACGACTCCTCGACGTCCACTCGGCTGAGAAACTTGATGGTTTTGACCGCGTCCTCCAGCTTTTCAATTTCAATGTCCTCGTTGATGTTGTTGCCAAACTTGCCTAGAGTTTCAAGGCTCTTGAGCGTTAAACCCGATTCTTCCGTCGTCATCTGTTTCATGTCGCTCAAAAACGAAGCATACTGCTGGCTGAAAGTTGACATCTGCTTATGGTTATTGGTTGACTCGACGAACTTGTTTTTAACCTTCTGGCCTACTGCCTGTAGATGTACTTTGACTTGATTTCCAAGGGCGTTCTGAATTCTGCGTATGTCCAGCTTGGCGTCGTTAGAAATTGGACATCCAAAGTGTTTCCGATCAGAACTCTTGAATTGAAAATGGGGGTTGTCCAGAATCTGCTCTCTGAGTTCATTTCTGCGTGTGAGATGATCCATGTTGCTGACTTTGCCCCCCTCGTTGATATACTTGGAGAAGCCAATGTTAGGATACTTGCCGTCCACCGTCTTGAGCCAACTGTTGTCGAAAAGAGCGTTGATTGACTTTGCCTTGTTATCGTCAGCGAATTCGACTGCGTGTTGTTGAGCTAATTTCAAGAATTCAGCAATGCCTGATACAACATCATCATCGGTGGGGTTGTTGTTTTTCTCAGCTGAATTATCGTACTTGTTTACAAGCAGGAAAACTCCACCCTCATAGATGTCGTTGCTGAGCACCAAGTCAAGGACTTCGAGAAGAATCTCGTTGGTGAATTCGCGTCGGTTTGCTTTCGGTTTGATGGTGTCGAAGTCGGTAACTACCACTAGTTTCACTCGCTCAGCGTGTTCGACAATATCTCCGAGGTACACGCCGGTCGCAATCTCGTTAGATTTTCCCCTGGTGTCAGCAAAGCCGGGACAGTCGTAAATGGCAAGGCCTGCTCTGTCCGCATCTTTGAACAGGTGAGGGCGAATGGTGTCCGACTCAAACATGGAACTTTTCTTCTCACCAGATTTTTCGACGTCGTAGCAGCGTAACGTTTCGTCAAAAGTCGATTTCAGCGACGCAAGGTCACCAAACAGGATTTCTGCCAACGTTGATTTGCCGACTCCGGTACGGCCAAGTAAGAGGATGGCGTCACGGCGGGAGTCTTCCAGCTCAAGTTGGTACGTTTTTATCAAAGCGTCGACTTGGTTTTGGACGCTGCTGGGAGCATCTTTGACTGCTGCAACAGATTCGTGAATGATCAACTGTTTCTGTATCAAACCAGGCTTTAGATTCGAGGTAATCGGTGACTCACCTTCAGTTGCTGCGCTTATTTGCATGACTATTAAAAATAGTGTCGCTAAAATCACCTGAGTAGCAATTAGAGTGCCCATTTTGGAATTGAAATCTAAAGACAATTACAACAACCAGTTACTTTTTGCTCCACCTCAGCGACTACTTAACAAGAAAGTGAGCAAGCATTCGATAGTACCAAAGCTTGTCAAGCACTGACCCTCTTGACTGTTTCAAAGTCCAAATGGAATCAACGTCCCGGATTCGGAAAATTATCGTTATCATCTGTCGTCCAGTTTCATGATTGATGTACAATGTGTTAATTGCATGACACTATCACATTTTTTGTGATTGGAAATTATATGGAAAACAACAAGACACACTAGAAGCAGACGAGATGGTTGATTCTTGTTGTTTATCATGATAATAACGTTTCAAGTGGCTCCTGGACACGTCGATTCGCGGAATTCAAAGCGATATTTGTTGTCCAAGTTCCAACGCCTGATGAACAACGTTTGGGTGTTATGTTGGTTCCGCCCTGAAATAGAAGACTGTTGGTTAATTGTGTGCGAAAACTCAGGCGACAAGATAAAATGTGACTGACTATTGAGTTAGGCTAGCGAGATTAAATCGAAAACAAGATTTGCGTTTATTGCTCGCCAACTTTTTCGGTTGATGGGTAAATATGCATATGCGTATTCGTCAGTGTGGACTGCCATTGACTATTGAAGAAACCTGGAGTTTGTGGTTGTTCACCCAGAGAGCGCTTGATGAATTGCTTAAACCCATATCACATCTGTTCAGAGCAGCCTATGTACTTTTACAATGTCCCTAAACTTGAATCAGTCAAGTGGTGGCGTCATCAATTTGGATACTTTTTTGTTAGTTTCGGAATATACCGGCGTGTATGATTGATCCCAAACGTTGACGTTAAAATCCGCCACATAATCATGAGAGATGAAGCCTCCTAGCGGTAAAGCTCGCAATTGTCAACGGCATCAACGTGAAACAAAACCCTCTGACCGCATTTAAATTTCCAGCCGACTTTAAACTTCAGAAACGTATACAAAACGATCTTAACTGTAATGTTGTGAATATGTTCGTGTGTAAACCGCGTGATCCAAGTGTCGAAAGACAGTTGGCGAGAGGAAACTATGAAGGCCAAAAGAGAACCTATGGCGGTACATAAATCATTTCGAGAACGCAGCCGGAGTGCAACCTCAAAACTAGAACTTGGTCCTTCAAAGTAGATAACCTTGACTAGCCCGTAAAATGGAGAAAAGCTAAGCCGATCTTCAACGTACTCGTTTACTCGTCGCTCCAAAACTTGTGTACTCTGATTGATGAAATTGCCGGGTATTCTAAGCCGCTTATACTCTTGCCAAGTTTCCTGCTGCAAGTTGTAATGATAGTATAAGCGTCTAGAGAAATTAGGATTCGCTCCGACGGCCTTCATCAAACCTCAGACCGATTAGTCCAATTAAAGCCCGCCCAGGCTCCTTGGGCTGGTGGTCGAGCGAAGATAAGAAATTAGAGGTGGTCCATCGGCAATCAGCCCTGACATGGGATAGAAGTGGAGTGGACACCGGGCATTCAGCCAATTACCAATAAACAAAAGCAAAGTATTGCCTGGCGACTAACGGTTATGTTTTTCACAGTATCTGGTATCCATTTCCTATGTTTACCACGGCAAAACCGTCTGAGCTTTATTGGTGTTGGCTGCTGTTGGTCGCATCCATACTTGGGTTCGGCCGTCCAAATTTTGCCGCCACAACTCTAGGTTTTAGCGGATGAGATTTATGAGACTAATTCCGACGTCCGTGGCTCACTCAACTGTTGATTTAGTGCCCTTGTTCTTCGGA
>JAQGBJ010002859.1:0-14744 GCA_034698345.1 Sphaeridia pumilis
ATACATTACATAAACTCTCTGTTATGTCTACCCCGACGACCCATTCATACATTTTGTGGTCTGCCTTTTATTACTTGGGATCATGTAAACTTGATCAAGCCATGCCAACTGTCTTGTCCTCTCGTAAATCCCAGATAAAGAAGGAGAAACAAACAGGATTGTGTTAATTTTGCGGTTCTTGTGGTCTTCACAAAAGTTCCCACATTTTACTTACAAAAGCCAACTCTTCTAAACTTTGTAGATTACTCGGAAACTCAACATGTAATCTGAGCATGTTCCGTTGAACTTGATAATTGTACTGCGTCAGTAAACAAGGCTCTTCTGGTGAACTTTCGCAATGTTCAAGTTTTTCAGAATTGCGTCATTATCAAGGATGCCTCTCAGATTCAAAAGTAAATGATGGTCCAGCTGAAATGCTCACATCCTTCCCTATCAAACGACTTCTTCAGGTGACACAAGTTTATAAAAGCGGTTGTAAAAATCCCGTTATTTCTTTCGTTCGTTTATTTATTTAGACTCTCAGTCAGTCATGCAACCCTTTCGCCTCCGAATGAATAAACAAGGACCTGGAAAAAAGGGTTTTCTTGTTCTTCCAAAAGTTTGTTTTTCTCCTTGCATAATAACAAGTGGGTCAAACGCTTCATTATAATGACGATTCCTCCAAACTCTGGGAAACCTTGGAAGAAGCCCTTATAGAAAATGTCGGTTATTCCGTTGCCGCTAATAATATAAGCAGGAGTTGTCGGCGGCTAGACGAGTTCTTGTATCTATTGCATCTTATTAAGCATCTGGGTGGTTTTCTGGAGGAAAAGGATGAGATAAAACCAAGACTATTTTACACATTATTATTGACTCTTGAATCGAACACATGCCCATTCATCCGTATTCTACATATCAAGTGATGTCCTTTCGTGTGTCCTTTGGTAACAGGTTAAACAAAATTTGGGTTTCGTGTTAAAAACCTATCTCGGCTTATGTAAAACGCCAAGGTTTGAGAAAATGAGAAACGAGAGTAAATATATGCGTCATTAATGGTTTCGTTCGGCTCTTCAGATAGATACTCTTGAAAAAAGAGAACAAGTCAGGCAAGTCCGCAGGGATCGACTGTTGGCTTGAGACACAATGAATTTTATTTGAAAAACAAACAAACTGGATAAGGTTGAAGAAACTTATCTCGACGAAACCGCTTTAAATGGAACTGGTCCCTGTAAAAAACCTTTTCCATCAAAGAAACCCGTCTTGTGTTTTATATCCCTATTCTGTGACTGCTCCCAATTATATTAAATCAATTTTTAATGACTGCTGTAGCTCTGGTCAGGCACCAGCACCAGTTGCTTTCAGGATTAAAAGATCTTGGAGCAAAAATGGATTTTCCGGGTACCATCCAAAACCGTAGGCCAATGACGATGCAGTATCTTATATGCTTTCTCACGCTCTCAACTCTTTTCTTGCGGGCATCCCCGAGAATATTTTTTCTTGGTACATCCAACACTTGCAATTTTTTGAGTTCCCATGAAATTCCCAAGCTCTCTAAACCCGTTCTTGTGAATGTTTACACATGTTGGAACCGTTTTGGAAGGATCGGGTTACTGGAACAAGTTTGTCCCCTCACTAGTACTTTTTCTTGCTGCATTGTCCACTTCTTTTTTCACAGGTTCTTTTGCGCTTTTTTGAAACTGTATCAGGAATTATTGCCCGGAACTTGAAATCGATTACTAGCCACCCTTTGCTCCCGGAACTTTTATCCCCAATCACCCCTTTGAAATCTCGAGTAATAGTAAAGAATCCAATTTCATATCTCTTCTTTTCCGCCTTAATCAAACAAACAAAATTTCTTTATATAAATCTCGAGTTCCATAACTGTGAGAGATATCCAACTTTCCTGTAATTTTTTCTTGGCCAAAATCATAACTGTCTCTGAGGGATCCCGTTAGACATCAGAGGATCAATTGAGGAATCTTTAAAATTGTGCCGTGTCAAATAGATTGCCCAAGATTTGATACTGCTACACATGGACATTGTGAAACTGTCTAATCTTTTTCGTTATCCACCTCGTCTTTGGAAACCCGTTATTGACATAAGAGATTTGGATTTTTTGCACCGATCGAGGTGCTATCTCCTTGAAAAACGCACTAAAAATAAACAATGTTTACCTCATTTTATCCTTGGGATGCTGTGTAACCCTATCTTCATTTTCTCTTAACGGTTCATCACCCATCCCGTGTCACATAATGATAAAGAAATACCGATCCAACTCCACCGTCCCCCGCTTCTGCTATTTCACCTCTCCCGGTCCCTTCCGTCCAATGCCCGTTTTTTATTAAATCTTCCCTTCTTTTGCTCATCTTCATCAAAAGCTCTATGCCTGTTGAACTTTGGATAACTGTACCCCGATTCGAATTTGGGTCCTATGAATGAGCACTTTCCGACCGTCATGTTAGAAGAGAAACCTGTGTATGACGCTGGTACGACTCACAGGATCCAAAGCCTTCCGTATATTAATGAAGTGTTCATCAGTGTGATATTACAACACTCTCCCTTGAAGGTCTCCCCTGTCTGTCCCGTTGTGGGAAACCCAACAGGAGAGAACAGAAATTGTCCTTAACCAAAGAAACTTACCTGCGAATTTATTTCTGCTTTACTTGGTGAAGCAGCATTTTCCATAAATCTTTGTTTGTTGCGCTGCATCCTCAAAGTTTTTTTGGATCGAAAAGTATCTTTTTGAGTGTATAGGATGTTCCAAAAGATTACGTTTTCTAGTGAACAGGAAGCAGCTTGACAAGTACTTTTCTTTGGTCCATCGCCCAGCTGGTGGTATCGGTGTATCGGCCCAATTACTGATGAATTCGGTTGTGCATAAAATATAATACAAGGGTTCTCGAGAAGACAGCAGGATTCCAGAATCTAACCCATTTTCATCTCGTGACACGCTGCTGTCAAACTCGTCTGATTACCCTTCTCCAGCTCATCTTCCAATTTACCAATTTCACTCTTTCATCCCATACCCTTTCGCAGTGTGTCACTATTGCCCTTTTTCCAATCAATGGTTGACAATTAAAGTTCGTATCTGGATCACAACCAACCGATACCCTTCTACTGACAACAATTTGAATCATCACTTTTTACCAAAACCGGTCCATCGTGAGATTCACAGTGTGAGGTATTGATATGGCTGTTTTATCCAAAACCGGGTATTATTCAACAGACACATTTTACATTGGTGGTAATCGCACTCGAACAAAGCGTTTTCGCGGTGGTCCCTGGACGGTTGCTTTTCTGATTGACGTGATGGTATCAGTCAATGCAAAAAATTCACTACAAATGTGTCTCTTTTACCAAAAACATATCTTGTCACAAGCTGCATGTTGTATCAACTACCCTTTCCGTACCTTTGCGAAAGTATCCAATTTTGTCGATTTCCTTTCCCACAGAAAAAACCTAGTCGCCATTTTGTTCATTTGTAATTTGATATTATTTTCGACATAAAATACTGCATAGTGTGAATTTTTCTCATCGATTAACCTTCTAGCTACTGAAATCAAAGCACATAGCTGCTTCGCCAGTGCCTTTGACTACGCAACCCTTTTGCGGTATTCAATCAAGACCCAGCACCAATTTTTACTTAAACTTTTGAAGCCTAAGCGAGCTGTTGCAGCCAAATTTGACAACGTCTCTTTCATCGCCATTCATGACCAATGTATTAATTTGTGTTGAACGAGAAGTTGATTTCCAAGTGAATGGTATGGCTTTATTTCTATGCGGTGCCAATACGTCATGTTCACCCAAATACGTTGGATTTATAGCCATTTGCATTTGCTAACAACTGGTATTAACGACACAGTTTTGTATTGTTTGAACTTTGAGTTTTGATCAACTGGGAAGGAAAAGTCACTGTCATCTCACGCTCACCTGCTAATGCACTTCGAAACATTCTTGTGCGCAACTTTCTTTGGATGCGGATATCATGGGTGCTCAGCACCAGTTTCAGTGAGCCATCTGACATGATGTAGATCAGAAGAGAGTATGTAACTGCTGCTCTTAATTAATTTCAATGCAAAAAACTACTCCCTCGTCATTTTGCAAATTCTGATAGCACTCAATTTTTATGATTTATTTCCTCTTTCGACATCCGCCTTATATTCCATCTGTCCTGTGCATGGTTTCTTACTAATATGCAACTATGTACCAAACTACAATGGGATTGGACTGGTATGATTGGCCTGCTGAATGAGAACAACACTTGTGAATTACAAGTTGTAATTTCTCTATATTGAGTCAATAGAACCCACTGTGCGCAAAAACCAACGACGCCAGCAACTTGCAGAATATGTTACTTTGAACCCAATTAAAAAATATCAACATTGATTTTTTTCAATGATTGTAAAAGCCGATAAGTTTTCTCACTTTATGTCTTTTCATCACCAGGGGGTGTTCTTGCGAATTTCTAAAGCTCTTTGCCAACGCGGGCTAGCTTAAAGCTACCATGTATTCAGTCAACATTGCGAAAATGTGAGGTCAGAGTCAGACAGATGTATTGTGGGCGACTTGTGTCTCCCACTTTTCTTTAGTTCAGGCAGTAAAATTGGAGTATACTCTTCTGTCAGTTCTTCTATGGAATGAAATAATCTTGCAAATCTCAGTCAGCCATCGAATTTTTGATATATTTATGAGGGCACCTCCGGCTACCGAATCTCAAACACCAAGTCAGCAGCATTTCTTTCATAACTCATCTTGCTATGTTTCTCATTCGAAGCTTTGTAAGGCTTGGTGCTGAACGACTTTTGGACGGAGTCACCCTGTCTAGCCACTGTATCGACATGATTTGTCAAGCTTCTTCCAATGTTTCTGGTGTTACTAATACATGTTGGAAACTTGACAAGTCATGCGTTTTTATGCATAAAGAAAGAGCAGTCAAGATCCATCCTCGATTTTTGCTCAAAGCATTCGGTGTCAAATATCGATATTCTGATCGGCTTACTGGCAGCATTGGCGTTTCAGATTTATAAGTTTGACTAGTTCAAGTCACGAGATGACTTCTGAAATCTTGCAAAGCATATTCGATGGTGTACAAATTACAAATTACATGTTTTTGTCTCATCTTCACTTGGGAAGAGAAACAGCATGTTAATTATAGTTCATCAGTTGACAATGAACTTATTCACACCAGCTTGAATTACAAGAAACATTTTCGTGAATCAACTAGAAGATGAATGGGTCATTTTTACACAACTTTGTAATTACAAGCTTCAGGATCAAAACATTTTTATCTGAAAACTTCATAGTTGGTCTCACACAAACTTGCTCTTCCTCAAAGGCAGCTTTGTACAAGCATATTTTTTTGTTAGTCTCTTATCTTATGCACAACTGCGGACTGGTCTTTACAAAAGTTAGTAATTTTCTTGAAACAATCAAAGGATATTAAAAGAAGATTGCACAGCGCGAGATCTCCGGTAAGTCTCAGGCATTAGGACTATTTACCACCCGCATAATTTCCCCTGTCCCTAAGAAAATCTCGCAGCGGAATTAATTATGATTATTACCCACTTCCCCTCCAGCCAATGGTCACAAAGACTGCAAAATTAAATCTTTACAACAAGATGCGCTTTTGTCTTAAATGTTTTGCCACACACCGCCATCGCATTCACCGCCAGGCTAAAACTACATTTTAATGAGTTTCACCAAAAAACATGGCGTACTTTGTGTTTGAGGATGAGTCGGAGATTTATACCACCGCCTGTACAAATGACAAAACCACCTAATTATCATCATCTTTTTCAAGGTAATCTCTTGGACGAGATCATTTACAGCCCATATTTCTTCATCAACTCGTGTTTCTCGTATCGTTCTTGAAATATTTTACCCCAATGTGGTGAATAATGCTCGTTTGCAGCTTTGTTGTACTTATTGTACATTGGTCATTACAGTAAGACCAGACAGCCAACATTTTCTTCAGTTCTTATCGTCTCCGTCCTCTCCCATCAACGAAGCCATATATATTGAGATCAATTAAGATCAATTGTCTGCCATTTCTTCTTGTCGATCCCACATCGGTTGTATGCTTGATTTGCCCATACGCACTTACAAATGACGAACAACAATTATAAAGGCTGCAAAACGCGTGCCGAGCCACGCTTGACTTGACGTCCAAATATCTTTGGCAACTTTGCCGTAAGCTCATCTCCTGACACAAAACCTTTTAAGATCTCAAGTATCTGCCGACCACGTCTTCGCACTTGAGGTGATTTCATTCGTCAATCCAATCAGCCCATTCAGCTGCTAATCAGTAGTCAATTTTTGCTAAACAAATTTCCCTACTTGTCCCTCGCTTGCCCTCCAGGTAATATATGGACGGACGGACGCACAGCCCGGTAGCTCCCGTACGCATCCGACGCTTTTTGAAGTCACTATATACGAAAAGCCTTCACTGAAACAATCTTTATGGTATCGATCTTGATCTTACGGATGGTGTCGCCTTCGATGTAAGCTGTTGCTAAATTTACTCTCTTACATGTTCGCATTGTGCTGATTAATTTCGTTTACATCACGGCTACGATCTACAAAGCAGCTAACTGACAGAATAGCTAAAACTTTATGAAGCTCAAAAGTTAATAATAGCCCCTTGTACCTTCAAGTATTGCCCAACTTCGAGGTTTTATAAGAAGAATTCCATGGTTTACTTTAGCATCAATACTCAAATCGTCCTTTCCATCTAAGCGATTGTTTATCCAATAATCTGCCCATGTAAGAGATCATTCGAAAGTGTCTATTATGATACCATCCTAAGGAACCTGTCATTGTTGGTCTGCTTCTATTCTTGAATGCATTTAAATTCTCCGCATCTTTGACAGTACGAGAGACAACAAGCTTGTAACGTTAGTGAACCTCATTAACTACACAGTGGTGTCCAAATATTGCTATTTTTGTTGAATTCATTGCGCAACGCAATAGCTCACATTGTTCATGCAAGAATTGTACTCATAATATCACACACATATATTTCCAAGGCCTCTAATCTTGACTGTTTTATCAGCAAAACCAAGAGTTGCATTGCATGATCAAATATTTAAATACCAAGCGAATTTTGTGCAGTGTCATTTTGTATCCTTGATTTTCTTGTAATTATGATTAGATTCGCAACTTGTACAAATGATGGTTTAAACAGGTGTTGAAATCAGGCGGTTTGTAGAAAACACGTGTTTGCAAAATTTTCATCAGTTGAAAGGCCAATCCCTCTTACGATGTGAGCACCAACACCAATTATAATTATTGATACATCAAACATCCTGATCAACCATTATAATTAGTAACGTTAAGGTGCAAACTGGGCTGTAACCATTTTTGATTATTGGTGGTTTGTACTGAACTCCGTGTGCCTTTGGCAAGAGCGTTTTATCATCTCAAGAATCACCCTCGAGTTAAAAAACAGGATCTTCTTAAATTTCACAGTTTAACTTGATTCATACACTCAATATGATCCAACTGAAGTGTGCTGATATTTCCGAGTGGTTGCCAATCTGAAAAATTCGCACAAATCTCTCCCGGGGCGCATCAAATTCTCATTTCTTCGACACACAATGTTTGTGTGTTTGCCCTTAAGATTATGTAGGTTTGCTCTTATTACGGAATTCGCGAATTCGAGCAAATCAGATGTTAGATTTACACGGTCAACGCCACTCGACAATAATGTAAATTTTCGCTAACAAACATGTTTCTGCAAACGTAAAGTTGTTGCCAGGGGGTCTTGACAACAACAATCGACCTAACAAACATGTCTTACCTCAAGTCCTTCATAGTCTTATTTGCAAAAGCTACTGGACTGCTCTTTGCCAATTTACATCAACAGTAGACAGGCAGACAGCTACCCGATTCAACTTTTCAAGTTCACAAATTACCCACACACATCCTTTGGAATATATACATGGCTATTATTATTTGCTATCCTGGTTTGCGATACAGTTTTGATTGAATTTCTCTACCACTACTACGCACAAAATGTGGTTCCACTTGTTGACCGCTTTGCACACTAGCCGCTGTATATCATCCAACATGTCAATTAATTCAGCAGCAAAAGTTACAATAACTTGCCTCACCCTCGGAAACAATCTTTCACAGAAATATTCTCATCTTGACCAGTCAATTTAGTTAGCGTCATGTGTAATTCGTAATGCACGTTCTAAGGTTTGCCCTTGTTTCGTAAAATTGATTCGTTTTTGCATTCATTTTATACGGCCGGAGGATGACAGCAGAAGGCTTTCGAGCTTTCCATAAATCAGTCATTTTCCCGATAATCTCGTCCAATAACTGTTTCATCAAGTTTACAGAAAGCTGAAGCGGAAAACAACATCTCTATTTCGGCAATGTAATGCCAAATCACAAATTTCATTCTCTTTCAGTCGCAGAAGCTCATTTTCAATTCATTGGAGTTTTCACTCTTACTTGACTTTGATCATTCTCGCACTTCATCATCGCAATCAAACCACTTACGTCCGCATCATTCTTCCCCACTTGAGCCACATATAATTTTTCCAATCGACCCAAACTACTGTGCGAAACCTGCTATTATCATCAAACCACCTGTTTACCGATGTGCAAGCAAATCTGCCCTTTCGTCTCGCATATTTGCATTCTTGTTAACTTGCTGAAGAACTTGTCCCGGATTCCATCAATTCACCCATCTTTAATACTTTGCTAAAGCAGGCGGCAGTCGGCAGACGGCACAGCGTCCATCACATCGATTAAATATGCAACAAGATCAAACATTTTCATCAACATTGTACTTCAAATGCTGTTGAGCTGATTCTGATTTTGTTGGATCACAAACTAAAACGATTCTAGGAGCCTTTCCATCTCGTTTCTTTGAAAGGTATTCAAAAATAACCAGTGATTTACACAAAAACAAGTTTAGTCAGGACATAAACTTCATTGTTTCCTATAAGAAATTTATCTCTACTGCTTTAATGAGGGCGGTGCAAACCATTAGACGCGTTCTCTCAGATTTCAACTCAGGTAATTTTCTCCTGATGCACTTTTTAGTGACATAAATGTTTCTTGTAGGCGGGGCACTGTACTTCCAATTAATAAGCAGTGAGTAAACAGACAATTTGTTTCCTCCAGCGCCCCACACTTACCTCGACAAATTTCAATTTTACATCTCATTTTTTGATTTTAACAATTCCTTAAAATTTGATTTTCGTAATATATTTCGTTGCATGTGTCGAACAAGGACTCGAGATAATAACACGTTGTTGTATAATGCGGGGAACAAGCCATTCACACTAAAAACTTATCGCGTTTGGTAAAACTTGAAAACGAACCATTGCCAGAAATTCTTAAAGGATTCGTAAAAAAACATTTATTTCTGCCCGAGGACATTTCACTCAAACAGCAGTTGTATTTTATTCACAGAGGAAAAAATTGTATCATCATAAATAAGTGATGCTGGACACCGACCGTTCTTGCTTACTCACCAGAAACGAATCCTCAACAGGAATCCACCTTAAAACCACTCATCTTCACATACTCTAGTATATTTTTTAGATTGATCAGAAAATGGACAATTTATAATACCTTCCTTCATATACTCACGTTTACAAAACTGGACGAACCAGTTTTGGGTATAAATTTTAGCTTCCATCTTCATTCTCTTCCTAAATCTTAAATCTTTTCCTCAAATAACTAAACTATCCACCTTGAACTCTAATCTTTCTATTCGACATGTACACATTCCGTAATGCATCCGTATCATAAATTCGTAGACAACCTAAAATCGTCCTCGTCACTCATAAATCTCACTTACTCCATACTCCAATACAGTCTGTTGGACTCGGTTTCAGACATTAGGGATATTCACTTGTGTTTCTGCTAAAAAATGCCATTTAAGGCAAGTATATAGTAAGCTTCTTCGACGCAAATTCAAAAGCCGCTCCTTGACACCTTTTCATAAAAACCTTTTATGTATTCCACGTGCATTTCCAGTGCTAAATGTATATGGCTTCGTTAACACATCATTAGTCCTCATTTCAAAAGACAGTGGAGACAAAAAACTTGTTCATCGTTTTTGTCTCGTGATCCTTAACTTGCGAGAACGATAGCCAATCTTTCGTCCGAGGAATCTTTCACAGATCAATAGCGTTCCAGTTACCACAAATGTTGATTCGTCATCTTTATAAGGACATTCCGCATCAGACCTCCAATTGTAACACAATTTTCCGAACATTGATATTGTTGCAAAGTCAAAGCACCATGCCGCGTCCATGTATGGACCGTTTTTGTTGAGTGTCGGCTACGAAAAGCTAAATTCCCCTTTCTATCTTTTCCCACAATACACCGATTTGTCATCAGTTTGTGTCACAAATCAACAACACTTTCGGGCTATTCCACCAACGTCTGGGGATGATCATTTTTGATACGTCATAAACTACAACGTTTAGAGTAAAAGTCACATAAAATACTGAATGTTTTCCCTGCAGAGCCATAAAAAGTCAAACAACGTGTTTTTACCAGAATTTTCAGCCTCCTCTTTAATTTTAGTAAGTGGCTGGCTGAGTAGGAGTAGGATCCACCAAAAAAAAAGTAAACATCTGAGCTTCAGCATGTAAATTGCTTTGCCAAAACCACGAAATTGCTTCAATACCTGTGCGGCCAAGTATAGTTTCTACGAAAAGTAGTCCGAGTTGATTTTCGCAGCATCAAATAACATTTTAGTCAAACTAGTTATTACCAGTCAGTTCGTTTGTGCCGCTGCCAAATCTCGTAGAAAAATGTTTGTCAAAGAGGACGAATAGAGACAAAATCTTCTTTAGCTGCTTGCTTGTATCGAGTTGCCATCTCGTTCCGTATGGCGTTCCTGACTTTTTATGTCACACCTTGGTGGGTGTCCATCAATTGATGATTTATCAACCGTATCAATAATCAGTATTACATCTTGTGACGAGCTGTCAATCAGAAAAAGGAATTTGTTCCGTCCCGTTACATTTCCTCACGTTGTTCACGTACATACAGCGGACTGTTACATAGTTACATCCACCTACACCAACGCAAAAGATTCCATTAAAGCCTTTGTCATTCCACGTTACATAACTTTACCGTTACTTTTTCATACTTTCCCTGCTTCCATCCTTGTGTGTGTGGGTAATCCCGTAAAATGAGACGATCTTGAACCCTTCTCCAACCAAAACCCTTCTGGATTTAATCTCTTTTGATAAGGATGTGGACTGCACAAACAGTCTTTTTCAGGCGTTTGACGCTTTTGTGCGTCAAATATTCTTTGTCATTTCAGGAAAATGCCGTTGTTTGTCATAAAAAATTCCGTTTTGATAAAAAATCAAGGTGTTATTCGATCGCTTGGTTAAAACTTGAGCAACACAACAAGCATCCATTTGCTTCTGCTTTTTACTTCTTCAAACCAAGTCCAGGCAGCCAAGTACAGTTTACACCAGGGGCATATTTTACAGGGTTTCCAGAATATTACACAATTTATAATCTTATTATGAAGAAAAGGGTTAGGTTTGCCAGACGCGCCATATGGCAGACTCGGACACAAATCCACGGTAATGTTCCTTCTTCCACGCCAGAAGCTCATCTAAGAGATTTCTAGAAAGATGAACTATGTTCCACTTCCTCCTCGTTACTAGGCCATATCTCGCTTTAAGATTTTCGTCTTTTAGCGTTTTTTACTCAATTTCAGGAAGGGTGGAATCACCATATATTCATCTTTCAATTCCAAAGATCTCTTCCCTTCCTTTATATTGTGTACAATATTTCTGACTGACTCTGTAGGTCAAGGAGGTCGCTTTATTTTATGGGAATTTTTAATTTTATACTCTCGAAACTTGTTCAATTCCCATGACCGTGTTCTGAGTAGTCATGATTATTCTTTCTCTTGAAATTCTTCTTTCACTACAATCTTACAATCCGTAGCAAATCTTATGACAAATGTGTAAACATGCGGTGAAGATTATCCTCATCAACTGAAACATCTCTTGTTTCCCATGCTGCTTCTACTGCATCAGCCATTCACAACATGCATTCAGTTCTTTCAGCTAATCTTTTTGTCAATTACATTTTGAGTCACAACAATTCGTTCACACATCGGATTAACCTACCGCCGAAATAATTGCCCCGACAATTCCAGTAAAAATCTTTTGTTTTTCTACACGAGCAATAATGTCACAGCGGAGGGTTTCTATTGGCTCCTTAACACATGTGCACAAGGTACAACGGGCTTGTATTTCTGAAATTTCCAACGCTTTCACCAGCTTCATTTTAAATTTCTCAGCTTAGTAAACTCCGTGCCAAACTAAACATACTGTAGCTTGTACGTAATACTGAGATTTTAGCATTCAAAAATTGACTGAATGTGCAATAATCGAAAAGCTGTTCCTGCTACAGCATAATGTCCTGTAACTTTAACGCTCACTTGAGTGTGACTTTACAAAGCCAAAGTAATTTTGTTGAAAGAGGTTGCGCTCTTCCTGTTCAAAAGCCATCATAAGCAATAACGCACGCAAACTTCCCACCATAAAGCCCATGTAAAACTTTTGATTTTACATTTAAAAATATGCCCTGGCAAATAATTAAAGTTTTTTCATAATTTTACTCTTCAACTCGAACGAAGGTAGAAGATGACGTTAAAAATCGATTCTTTCCCAAGTTGCCTAAAACCCATTTGAATTACAATGAGGATAATTCACATATATGAAACTGAGCAAACCAAAATTACTACACCGGCTCGCTCGAACCATAATTACCTTTTCGTTTGTTCAATACTTTACATGCAAATTCCGGCCTTGTCAGTTCCGGCTTGGATCTTCAAAATCACAAAACGTTTCCAACACTTTTCATAGAACCATAATCGTTCAAGTGTTTTTGTCCCGTCCATTGACAACGCTTGCGACTTTTTTCGCAAAATTTATAAATACAAATGTGAGAAAGAACTTTTAAAGGTCGAACATGCACACCTGTCTTCTGAAGATGATTCTTTAGCCAAGTTCAGATTCTTTCTTTTGTTGCTCACTTTACAGAATCTTGTAAAAAAGACGCAGCTATACAATTCAGTGACACGTAAATTGAGTGCCAAAAGTGCAACAAATATATTATTATAATGCCATCAAAAAGACAACCTCCACCCCGCCGACTTTATTGCCCTTTTGTGTGGTTTTCCCTTCTTTTCTCATCATTTTATGTGAACAGAATTATGCAGCTTCATGGGGTTGGTTCTAATTTCATTTCAGTCTTTCCTCATGCTTTTACCCTTTATCCTGCCTATTTCAGCTGAAAAAGCTGGGCTACATGTTCTTCAACTCCCCTCGCAAAGTAATTTTACATCTTTACAAGTCTTTTTTAACCTCTTTGCTGTTTCGCTTTTCGTCTCCACTTCAGAAGGCGTGTATCTGTCAAAGATGGTACACTTTATGCCAAGTAATCGAAAAAGGGTGTCACATCTCCAAAGATTCCGGATTCTGTCTTTTTTCATACTGCAATTTTATACATTTTTTCAAAAAAAATGCCCCGGCACGATTCAACAAATTCTTGTTAAAACTTTGAGTAATCTGCAACTGACTCCAAAGCGTGCCGAATGTGTCAAACTTTAGGTGGGCACCGGCATTTATTCTAGATTGCTTCAAGCCATCTTCGCGGTCAGACTTCATAAACGACTAAAACTGGAAAGACACGATTTGAACATTTTATTTGCCGGAAGCTTAAGCCCAAAGCTGTTTGCGTATTACGTTTACATTTGTTACATTCAGCTAAAATTGAAGTATCAAGCTTGACGAAAACAACCAAGTTTGTACCAAAATGTATTTCAAGTGTCTTGTTATGAGGCGTTTGTTCAAAACTAACATAATAACATGGGCATTGCTACTGTTTTATCACGAACTTGGGCAATTTATGTGGATCTGGACTCCCGATTCCGCTAATAGTTCCAAAAGGTGTGCCGTCCGAGCATCAACTGCACGATTCCATCAAATACAAAGCGGCCCATCAATCGTTTGAAAAATCTCGGTTCGTTTTTTACCGAATCCTGTATTTCAAATCGTGATTCGAGATCAATTCCCATTTCTGACTCTTGATAACTAACTTCAAGGCTTTTTGTGTAATTCTCACGTCTTCAAAACAAAATCCACCTGTTGCATCTCCAAGCATGGGCATAAGTCCTCCCATGTACTGGAGCCCTTGAAATTACTCCTTCGATTGTGTTCCACACCCTTGGAGCTGTCACGTACCCGGAAGATAATTTTATTCCATTTAATGTGAATAATAAAGTTTGCCTCTCGCTTAATCTCGTGTAAATGTTCCGGATGACCATGCACGAGTTGGTAAATGTACTCATAGGAGCACCCGAAATTCCCTCGTCGTGTAATTCGGTAATACGCTTTCCATCTCATTTCTGATCGACATCGATTACATTTGTGCATGTAAACAATCGTGCCTGGATGGTGTTCATTCACGACCTTAATTTCATGATAACCGAGAATTAGGTACTTGGAACATGTTCTAAGAGAAACACTCGGCAATGGATTCTTATGCGTACTTTTTTGGACGAACCTTCCATAATCTTAATTCTCGTGGAAACCCCGAAATCTCACAGTATGTTGTTATTATTGGTGAAATTATTTACTCTCCTGAATCCGTGCACCTCCTGTATTGTGTGTGATCGAGATGAGATTCGTGAAGCCCACCTGTGTTTTGCATAAAAATTCATGCTTCATTTAATCTCGTTTGTTAAAATCACATTTTGTTAC